>JAQIVE010006253.1:0-11755 GCA_034698285.1 Sminthurinus bimaculatus | reverse complement strand
AATCACTAGTGAATTGTATACAATTCCGGTGATTGTATACAATCACGGATTGTACAAAATCACGGTAACATATATATATATACCTTTTACGCTTTATTCATATTATATTATATTATAATTACACATGTATTATAGGATATAGGAGAAATCTATACACATATTTTTGTTGGATAAACTTACAGTTTGCAATAGATTTCTAACACTTGGAGGTGTCGGTAAATCTCCACCTTCATACAACCTTCCAACCACCAATGCCAGTTGAATATCCTTTAGCTTAGCTAAACAAACTTCCAAAGCATCCTTCAAACTTCCAGCCAGCAAGAAGAAGGCTGCAGCATGTTCAAATCTTTGCTTTCCAAGAAGGGCATAAGCATTCTTAAGGGCTGCTTTTCTCCATCGCTCTTGACTAAAATCATTGTAGAAGAAATTAGCCATCTTCTCATCTCGCTTCGATCGATAAAGACCCCAAAGAAGAGTCTTTTTCTTCATTGCCAGATAAAATATAGCTGCATCCATTGGATCATTTCCCTTTTGATAAGCCCATTTGGCAATTCTCTCAACGCAAGTTCGCAAAGTCTGATTATTCCTCAGCCACCAGCCCACACCCAACTCTCGGAGTTGGGGCCAAGAGACTTCTCCCTTCTGATAAGCTGGAATTAAATTTAAAATATCCTCTTGAGACTCCGAATGAAATGCCCATACAATGTCAGAACTGGCAATCCCTTGTTGTTGAAGTTGAATGCGTTGAGCAGGTGGGAGACATCGCATTAAATAACTATAATGTTTTACTACGAGAAGGAACCGAAGACCACAGTCATCTAGGGAATCTGTATTGTTGTTTAAACAAAGGAAACGGTAGTGATACAATATTACAAAAAAAAACCTTCATTATTAGTCTTGCTTCATTATATGAACAACTGTTCAACTGAACAAGCTCAAAAGAATATGCAAGCTTTACCTGGAGTGCCATCATGTATTTGTTTTTGAGTGACATCAGCATGGTGATCCAATCGTGTTCCAATTGAAGCCACAGTATCGGCAAGAGCAAGGAGATGCATTTGGTCCAAGGATGTTAAGCCAGGGAGTTGAGCGTGGGTTAAAACTCTCGATAACATGCGAGACTGCCTAGGCCCATAGGATAAAGCTTGATTGTCACCACTATTACGTTAATAAATAAATGAGAATATTAGTTAAAATGAGATCCTTCCTACCAATCGAATACAAAAGTTCAGCTCATTAGTCTATAAGGGAGAAACCACCAGATTTTATGAAGAAATGCACACTTTAGAAAATTTTCGAAAACTTATACAATATATGTACTAGTCTACCAACAGTAGCATTTTGTACTATTACTATCTTTTTAGAAAATAGTTATGGTACGATCACCGTCTATAACTGGTGGTTTCGTCCATGATGATACTATTTCTTACCTTGCGGAACGTCTCCTCTGTCTTGCTGCTGTTCCACTAACTCCACCACCACCATCATCTTCGTCATCAAGGAAATCATCAAATACAGACTCATCCATTGGTTCATCAACCGACTCGACATTAAATAGATCGTTATAGTCCTTCTATAATTTCCCCCGATTCACATTAAAAAAATTTAAATTGAAAACTAGTTTCCAATTCCAATCATACATTTAACATTTTTACTAATGATTGACGTGACAAATGCAACGCATCAAAGCTCGTACCGTTTTATCCTCTGAAGGCAGCTGTCCAGTTTCCTTCTCAGCGGACAAGAGCATCCACAGTGGGACTGGAGGAATGGATTTGATTTCTGCATAATTCAAAGATAACTCTTCAAACAGTACAGAGTTTCGATGCTCAAGTGGACTAGGTGGTGTGAGTCCAGGGTAACTGACGGAAAGAGCTCGAGATCTACTTGCACTTCTCATTCTCATTCCTTCTCCATCGCCGTCGTGAAGGGTAGAGTTTTGACGCTTAAGACTAGCACCGCTAGTAGAACCACTTCCAATTAAACATCTGACTAGATGAGCAAGAATCACTTTGACCCAACGCACTTTCCCCGAATTGACTATTTAAATTGACAAAACAAACGACAATAAATTACATAATATATAATTATAGTAATATATCACTCTATGATCGTTTAATCTACAGATTGGATCGTTAATGATATTATGTACATTCCAGCTTCTCGTGACTTTGTTTTGCCCATTTCTTCATTCTGCATTCATTTTAATTTTTAACAAATTATTTTAAATTCTGGCTTACGCATTTCCATCAGTTGAGTTGGATGATACTGTGGGAGAACCGGATAGCAATGGCGAGTATATTGAAATAGGCCAACACTGCCTGAGAGTAAAGCAAGCTCTAACCATGGCTTTGAATTTAATTTGTCTTCTCCACTTCCACCTGTGGCTGAAGACTTTGCTGTTACTGATTTTGAGGCTGGGAACAAATTACTTACATCCTAGGAACGAAGGCAAACAAAATGTAATTATATTGGCACTACAAAGATAAATATAATATATATACATTATACATATGATAGACTTATGGCTACTAGAGAGAACAAAGGACTTTTTTATGCAATAAGGTCAGTTTTTTTGTGCATTAAGCCTTTGGGAATTAAAATACATAATTTACAAAAGTCAGGAACATAATCAACGATCATAAATCATAATATTGATACAAAAAATGAGTTGGATACGAACTATTTAATTTTCAAAATGTTAAACTTGATTAAAAATTTTACATTATGATACTATTTAAAATGAACCAAAATTTTAAAAGGTAAAACTCACGGTTAAATTTTCAAGTGCCCATTGAGAATAAATTTGCATTTCGTTTCTCATTGCAACCACACATACAGCATGAATCCAGCCAAATCGAACGGGAAACGGGCCTGAAAATTGGTGTAAATGAAATTATTTTATTTTCTATCTTGTTTATGCCCAAAAGTTCAACGTTAGTAGTAAAACATAATTACTAGCAGACGATGGAGTAAAAACAGAAAATCAGAAAAGGAAAATCAAATGTGAGGACTTACGCAAACCATCAGCTGAACTCAATTTAAATGCGTGTAACGGGAGCCAAAATTGCGATTTACATGACGTCGTTGAGGGCAATGCTTTCGCTCCAAATGTGATGGAAGGTTCTTTACTTACGTGAGCGAAAAGGCAAACCTGTACATTGGATTAGATTTAGTACATTGATAAATAAATAATAACGCTCATTGCAATGATGGTACAACATTGTGTACTGAACGAAATAAAGCAAGAATAAATAGTATAAACCTCAATATTAAAATAAAAATTATATAGAGATAATTAATTATTATTATTGTTACGAACATAATCATTAAAAATATTACCATATCAGAAATGGCGAGTGCCAATATATACTGTGCATCATGTTTTGGAACCCATTCTAAGTGTACTGCAGCAACTTCATCGTCTGTCCTCAATTCAATTGTATCTTCTAAAAGCCACTCCGTTCCTTTTTATTTTACATAAAAAAACAAGCATAAAGAGTTGTCTTTTAAATACAATCAACATTATTACTAACTTTGATTCTCTTTCAACAGTAACAAATTTAAACAGTAACAACCTCCAGTCGACTCGCACTCGTAAACAGTGACGGCACATAGATTATTGTCCGGTTTACTACTACTAGTAGTAGTAGTGGCACCTCCTCCTGTAGAACTCTCGACGTCTCCAGATACTGGTGTTGTTGCTTCCTTTTTTAATTTGTACACACATGCAATTCTCCCGCTATAAGCAGCACTTGCTTCAATCAATTCCCCTTCTTTTTCCGCTTTTAAGGTGTTCCACTCATGAAACTCAAAAGCTTCTGGCAACTTGTCACCACCAATTATTATTACACTTGGCTGTTGTTGTGATATTTGTGACTTTCTCTGCAACTTCCATAATTTAACATATTCGCTAGTCGTAGAAATAAGAGCATATGAAGTTCCACAGACGAAATGACCATGGCAAGCGGAAAAAGTTACATCAAATCCTGGGCAAATAGTTTGTTCCAGAATCTTGGAAATATTTATATTGAGGAATGACTTTTTGTTTGGATTATTATTATTGTAAGATTTTTGACTTCCTAGTCCAATAATAGTTTCATTGTTCTGTTCGGCTACTGCTGCTGATGGCACATCAAAGGCAAAATGACCCCCAGCACTTGTATTCGTAGTTGTAGCGGGATTGCTACCGACAACATTCGTAGAGGCGGAATTATCAATATCCTCGTAAAATTCATGACCTTCCATAAGATGAGAAGGTGTACTGATTTCAATCCTCCAGACATGTACTTCGTGCTGGTTTTGAATGAGAACAACATGAAAAGCTTCCCGGTAGTCTAAATTTCCACGACTAATGGCGTCCAAATCATCCCGAAATACTTGGATGAATGACACTTCTCCTTGCATCTAATTTTATTACAATACAAACAGTGTATTTGAATGAGAATAGTTATTATTTGTACTTTAGTACAATATAATACTATAACACATTAAAATTCTGGAACAATAGCGATTATACTTGAATTTGAATTATTTGCATTATTTAGCTCAAAACCAAACACAAACCTGATTATCTATTCGATCTAATTGTAAAATACATCCTGGTCTCGACGTAGATTGTTGACTAACAATTGCAAATAAATCCCCATCACCAGTTTCCTCCATCCCTCCATGAATCGATGATAACGAGCTAGATGATGATAGACTCACGACAGAATCCTGAATATAGGCAAATAAAATATTCTTGAAATTACTTTTGATCCTTTTACTAACTGATGACAGATAACAACTACGTACATAATAAAATGCACCACGCAAGTGACAAAATTACATTGCAAAAATATCATGAACATATTATTATGTATCTAATATAATTTATAATTTATTATTCAACGTTATTATTGCTATTGCTTTGTTGTGTACTAACACTCAAAGATGCTTTTCGTTTTCTAAAGGCAGTAGAGATTTCCGCGAGTAGATTACTTGCGTCCAGCACAGCTTGATATACTCGAAGATTTGTTCCATCTGATGCTACAAAACACCCAGAATTTGAAAAGAGAGAAGTACTAGGTAGGAGCCCTGGGATCCAAGCAACCTGCATTAAATTTGCATTTATTAGTAATTTTGTTAGCGTTATTACAAAATAGTTTTAAATTAAGCAAGTTAAATTACATATTATTATTATATTTTATATTGTTTATTATGGATTAATATATATAAAAAAAATACATGGGTAAAGGCTTCAACTTCGGTTGAATTGATCCTAGCTACTTCCACCACACCTCCAGATTTACATAATGGTCCGATTGGATCCACTCGCCAAAGTATTAATTCACTACAGTAGTTTTGCTGACTCAGTTGTTTCGCCGTTCCTCCACCCGCTTCACTCTCATCAGTTTGTAATTCAGCTTGATATGCATGACTAGCAGCTGTTAGAATAAGTGGCAGAACCGGGTGACAGGTCATTTCTCTTACCTACAAAATGTTATGAGCAGATAATAAGTATTTCAATTCGCATTATTCATATTTTATATTATTTAGTATAACGCGCATGAAAAATTACATCATTAGCACACAAATCATGTTTCTTGTAAAACTGAAGTAGTTACATAATAATATAATGCATATTTTATGCAATATAATTTACAAGTTTCCCATCAGAGAAAAATACTAATAATAATAATTATTATTAATTATTAGTCTTACTACTTACTTGAAATCGATGACCAGAGGCTCTTTTAGAATGGGCTACGCTCAAGACTTGACAGAATTTGGAATCGTCCCCAAAGGAAAGGGCCCATAAATTGAGAGTTCCATTATGATGTTTCGTCATCATGGCAGCTCGATTTGATGCTAGTTTTTCCAAGGGGAATAAATACAAATTCGGACTGGACATACTTGTTGCATCCGCAAGTGGAATGGCTCCAGGAATACAAGAGGAAAAGGAGACTTGACTTTGACGGAAGGAGCCAGGCATATACTCATCCAACCACTCAATAGACCAAACCAGAAAAGATCCATCAATAGGATGAAGAGAAACTAGAATATCTGGTGTCTTGTGCCAATCTCGAAGTAGTCCCTCCAACTTCTGATCTAACAAGTCAATACTTGGAGAATCATTCACATCCATTAAAGATCCAGATGATGCCGCTGAACTTAAGGACTGTTGAGAACTTCCTCCGTCATCCCCAACACTCTCAGCATCTTGTGAATTAAATTTCCCTATTCCTCCTCGATTATTTCTACGATTTCGTTCTAAAGGAAGGACAAAAAAACTTTTAAGAAATACAAATTTTGCAATACAAAATTTACTATCGCTGTTAAATGCTAAATACTAAAGCTACATGTTTAAAAAAAGGATTTAATCTGCTTAAAAGTAAGTCCAATATCCAATATCCAGTATTCTATATGTACCCTCAGCAACATTATCATAAGATTCATCTCTTTCGAGTCCACGACGGCAAAGTTCCTGTAGAATAGCTTCCGCTTGTTGAGTAAAGAACATTTCTTTATTGTTGAGCCAAAACACACGAAAATTGTGGTTCTTGAGCGGAGGAACAAGTGGAATGTCTGTCTCAGAATTTATGCTCCCAGCCAAATGGAAATGAATACAAGCTCCATGATAGGCTAGAGCTGATGAAGAAGCAGCAGCAGAATGGGAGTAGTCTAATGATGAAACCGACATGGCCAAACCATCATTATGGCCCACACCACTTGAGTTGGCTATCGAATTTGCTGGGAACGGAGAATTCGCGGAATGATGCTGTTCTTTATGACGATGTTTCTTTATATGAAAACATGCTCTGCAAAAAAAATAAATAAATAATAGTTTTGTAAACCTGGGGCGGAATTCTATATTTCTGTTAAAAGTTGTGGTTAACTCCAACTTTAACCAAAACTTTTAACTTTTGCTAACAGCAACTTTAACTGGAATTCAATAAAAGTTGTTGTTAAAGTTCCAGTTAACTTGAGTTAACCGCAACTTTTTAATGGCACGACGGAGTACCATTAAAGTTTCGGTTAAGCTAACTCCGAGTTAACTCCGATATTGAATTCCAGTTAATTTTAACTTGAACTTTAACCCAAAGTTAGCTCCTAACTACAACTTTAACTTCTTGTTAGCGGATATAGAATTCCGCCCCTGTTTATTTTTCGAAATTAGACTTGTAAAACCCACTCGTTTTAAAAAATAGCGCCATTACAAAATTGCATCTTTTAAAAATGTAGCAGTTTCAAAACCGCACCTTTTTAAAAGTTAAAATGTCACATTCGTTATCCTTTTAACTCTTACCCTAAATAATTTTTTTTGCATTTGTCACAACACATTTATCAAAGCCATTTTTCTATTTAAAATTATAAGAACTCATCAAGTTCATAATCGCAATCGATCCTGAAAGTTTCAGCTCAGTTGATCAATACATGTCAGTGAAAACCGGATGTAAATATGGTCGGAATTTCCTACGCGCTCCTCTTTTCCCTCGATTTCGCGCATCTAGCGGATAGTTAAGGGAAGTTGTACATATGGATAAAGATATAGACAGGAAATAAATCAAGAAGCTCTGAGAGTTTTCTTAACTGCTTCTTTGTTATTTTACGCTCGATTATCCGACAGTCCATCGGAAAATCGAGCGTCGGATAATCGAGCCTCTACTGTAATGACGTTATTACAAAAACCCCTCAACTCATGTGTAGTATTTATAAAACATGCAGGTAAACTATTTCAACTAGGTACGTAAAACCGAGGTATGTTTCAAACAATTTAAATTTTATTTATTACAATCAAAAGAAGGATTAAACCTAAAAATTATACGCAGCTCAAATTAATACAATAAACGCATAATGAATGAAAATCATTGAAATGCCTATAATATATTATAATATCAAAATATAAGTAATATAAGTATATACACTGTCTTCCACGTATCTCTGTTCCAGTAAGCGAATCCTTGCCTCGGCGCGAAATAGAATAATTACGTATGTACATATATCCTAATTTACCCCGAAATCAAATTCGAGAGGGGAATTCAAAAATCAAGGATTCACAGAACAGAGATTCTTGGAAGACAGTGTATACAATACACATCAAAAGGTTACAACTTCATGAAATTTTATATTGCTGTGCACTTATGATGTTACAATAATTCAAATGCCTAAATATTTTAGGTATCTTCATCATTACTTTTAATTATTAATATTATCAATTATTGGTGTAAATTCATTTGTTGCAACAAATAGCATACCTTGATATGTATATCGTGAAAGGTTCTTATTTGGTATTTATAATTCAATTAAAAAATAAGCAATATTCAAAATTTTGATTTTCCTTCAATCGTAATCTACACTTGTACATTGATCTAAATTGTGATCAATATTAGCAAGACACTAATTTTCTTCTTCAATCGTCTTCACCAAACTAAGTTTATCCATGTTCATCCAATAAAGGACTCGCTGGACCTGCAAACAAAAAATCGTTTCACATTTTCTTTTATTTTGTTTCATACACTTTAGTTGTTATAAACTAATTAAATAAATGAAATCAGCTGCTTAAAAAACCTGTATTTAGCAAAATAAATATCACTATTGTCTACCTCAACGTCCCAACTGCCCACACTTAAAGTGAATAAGAACTTGGAATCCTTTGGCATCAGTTTAAAAGCATACTCCTCCACCATGGCCAGCAGCATGTCTGGCATATCATTTTTAACAAGGCCCCGGAAACTAATCTCAAGAAGCTCCAAACCTAAACAGAAACGAAAATAAATTATTTAATTATTAAATAACTATTGCAGACGTTTACACCGCAATGCTATGAAAATACAAAAGTTTAAATATTTACAAGATCCTATAAACATTTTATACGTGAGGTTTCAAAATTTTGGAAAAAACCTTACGTTTAAGATTCAAAATGGATGGATTGACTCTCAACTGCTCCATTTCCTCCAACGGATAAGGAGCCAAATTTGGGGTCTCTTTGATCTTGTCTACCGCGTCTTGAGTAAATCCAGTGATAAGGGAGTCCAAATCAGCAAGGTCTACAGGATTGTTGCTTTTGTTTTCGATATTAATGGTCAGCTTCCTCAGATTTGCTCCGTATTTCCAGATAGATTCGAACATTTTCCGAGGGAATGTAAGCCTTGTCGTCTTATACTCTTCGACATTTGGAAAAGTGAGAAAGAGGGGATCAATATCAATCTCTAAATTATAGTGGCACTTTAAAATCTTGACGGAGGGAGCTGTCCCTGTTTGTTCAAATAGATGCATGAAAAGCTCGTCTCGTGGCACGCCTACTGACGCGTCACGAAAGTCATTCCGAATAAACTCAAAGCGAATAAGGTTGGGGAACTTCTCGGAAAATCGGAAGGTCGGAGAGAACTTGAATGGCTGTAAGGGGTCAACACGATCCACTGCAGAAAATAGTTCAAAGTTTGTGAGTGCAGGCATACACGGAAACTGTAGAAGATGTAAAAATGACAGACAATTCACTAGACTCAACGATTTGAGGATATTTCGACTTCTTGAAAGTAGCTTGTTCATAAAATTAGATACTCGAACCCAGAGGTTTGGAGCTCTATGATAGTGAAGATGGCTGACATTACACGTTAATTCTTCAATCAAGATGTTGTTGCAATCTGCAAACTTTTCAATGTTTTCCAGATCCTCCAAAGTTTTAACGTCCAAGTACATATTTGAAATAACCAGGGGACTTTGATTCTTCTGGGCTGAAGACATTGCAGAGGTGAGAGCCTTGATGATACCTTTGTACTTGGTCATGTAGAGGTTTTTGTGCTTTAAGTACTTGAGGTTTGGCAGGAGAACCAGAAGGTTTTGTAACATCTCCCATCCCGTCCCATAATCTTCAATATTCAACTTGAGTGATTCTACTTGTTGTCCAAGAACTCCGAAAGATTTCCACAACTTCACATCACTCTTTTTGTCGATAGTAATATTGGGAATCATGCAGTGATCGCTTGACTTGTGTGATAAGAAGGCTTTAAAATCATTCATTACTTTACTATTCTTGGGTTCCGTTTGTAGGTCTGATGGGATTTTTAAATAGCTTTTGGTGATCAGCATCTTTGCTCCTTCGATACTCCATAATGGATTCACTTGCCGAGCATTTTTGATTGAATCCACATCCAGATTTGAAAATACTTTTTCAAGAATCTACAAACATGAAATTTAATGCTCATCAATAAATGTAGTTGAATACAAATGAAACACATAACTATAAAAATTGAATTCTTTACTTATACTTTACACTTCTTGTGGAGTTGTAGAATATTGATAATTATTTTTTATCATTAAATTCCTTACACTTCCGATTTTAAGCGGGTTTATTTCCTCCTGAAAGTTTTCCATGCTTGCACCACCCTCTCCTTTGCTCGAACTTTGCACGTTTTGATCGCCTTGAGTTTGAAGGATGTTTACCTAAACAAGGGAATTAAATGAAAAATAAAGAGTTCGAAATAGTTATGATACTTAAATTTTCAATTTTGAATGCATTCATAATTATGTCAAATTATTCATGTTGTGACAAAGTGAATAACGAATATGGATTGTGTAAAGTCATTAAGGCCCAACAAATAAAATTAAATTGGAAAAATATGTGTGAAGTAGTTTGTGTTCAAATTTCAAATGGTCTTACATCAAAATCCTCCTTATTGCTAGCTGATTGATTGGAATCCATGATCAATTTCGTGATGATGAAACACAAGTCACAAATACTAAATCTTTCTTCTCGATCAAGTTTTTATAAGTTTTTGAATAGCTTTAAATCTAAAAACGAATTTAATGCCTTTGGTCAAAGGTGGTTTTTTGATTTATTGTAAATTTCAAATAGGTTAGTTTTACTTTTATCTTTTATCTATATGATATTATAATAATAATATATCTAGTAATCACGGTCCGTGATTTACTAAAGACTGCAGGCAGGAGAAGATGAAAGATCAAAAATAAATTTTTCCAATCACTTGCTTTTGTACAAGATGGTTAAACGTAGTTGAAATGTGTAAGTAAATGAAATCCGTACTTATACAACTTAAAACGTGAAAAATTCGTAAATATTCCGAATTCCAATTTCCAATTTCCAATTCTGACGAGCTGTTTGAACCTTCGCTGCAGTTGCAAGGATCGCTGAAATGTCTTTTTATTACAATCACGCTGCTTAGGGCTTTTTACTTTTTACACAAAAAGGCTTCGTGACCTACTGGACAAGGACAAGGTCAATTGAACAGACTGGGACTTGTTTAAAAGCTCATGGGAAAACTAAAACGTTTCTTATGTAGGTACGTAAGTCAAAATTGCAAAGAAAGGACGAAATATTTCTCGTTTTTAATTATTGGCTATTTTAATTTTTAATGTATGCATTGCACATACAGGGTGTCCAATAATTAGGTATCCAGTCCAACTAAAATTCATATCTCAGAAACCACTGCGAATTTCAAAATGCGGTAAAAAGGGACTTGTAGGCAATGAACCAAGGCATTTTTACAAATATCATTCAAAGGTCAGGTGGCGCTGACCTCAGGGTCACAAAAGGTCAAACTTTGACCAGGTTGGGAAAGACCTTAAAATTTGAATTTTGGCGCCGAATTCATTTTTCAAAAAAACTACAACACTAATTAAGGTTTACGTGTTTTTTGGTTTTTCGAAAATCAGCGCCATCTTTGAATGGCGATTTTTTGAAAAAGTCATGTTTTCCCATAGCGTTACGCAAACTTTGGAATTCCCGCCTCCCAATTTTTTTGCAACTAGC
>JAQIVE010006252.1:0-11756 GCA_034698285.1 Sminthurinus bimaculatus | reverse complement strand
AAATATTATTAACACAGCCTAAATGGTCTTGGTCACAATTAGGGTTTGGTCACAATTCGGAGCTTCTACCTTACATAGTCATAGTGGATAAATAGGAATTACTATATCTATCAACTATGAAGTACAATGGAATCCAGTGCAAAGTTGGGTATCTAGTGGTTTATGGCAAAATAAAGCGGTATGATGAGCATTACATGAGCACATGTTCTAAATTAAAAAAGTTAAAAAAATGTCTTCAGTAATCCTTATCAATGTGCAATATGGAAATTTTTTATCCTTGTAAATAAACAAACACGATGGTCTTAGGGACGGGATTATTCCCACCCTAAAGAAAAGGGCTCATGGAACTGAAAAAGTAGCTGATGGGGTCACTTTTTAAGTGCTTGAATAAAAAATTGATGCAGCTAAAGTCTAATATGTTGACATTGACAAACACAAAATTTCTTGAATTTCATGAATCATAATCCGCTTTCGTATATATATTATGAATGCTCCTGGTAAGAGTAAATGTAACTATAGCTACATCCATATGGCTCTTCTATGATCAATCAAGCCCTTCTACTTTTCCAAGAAGATTCCCTTTTCTCAAGTGTCATGTTCTATAAAAAGTAACACTTACAATTAATTGAAACTTGAGCCTGCACTCATTAAGTAAGTAAGTAAATGAGCTATGAATTCTTCTAAGCTGCTGACTCATTGATCTCTTCTTTTTCATTACGGCCGTAGTGTACAACTCAAAGAGTGGAAGGAAGTAAGAAGTAAACTTTTTCGATGAAATTTGAAAAAGTATCCATCATCAGTTTTTTTACAGCCGCAAAAGTAAACTTGAAAGAGTTAATACGTATAAAAAAGTTAATTTAGTCTCTCTCTTTCTTCTCCCTTATCAATAAGCAATTATGCGGTACATGGAAGATTGCATATTGATAACAAATCAAGTTGGCCTTTTTGAAGTTAAAAGTAGCTCAGTTTACTTACTCATCTTTCATTAATCTCGTTTTCATACATACACACACATGTATGCACACACATTTGGCATTATTATGTCTTCTACAAAGAAGCACAGTAAAAGTAATTATTTGACAAGCTGTCGCCTTGGTGGTCAGTGGAGTGTGTATGCATGCAATTTTAATCAATCAATTGAAGAAAACCGATAGTAAGTATAAGTACGTGATAAATTTTGTGTCATATTTGTGTTCATAAAGTACAGAATACATAAAATAGCAGACGATAAGATTTAGGTGGTCTATACTCCCTCGACAATCAACTGGTGAAAACTGGAATTTTTTAATTCCAATGATAATGGTTATAAAGGGGAGCATTATATTTTTCTAAATTTTAAAGCATATATTACACATAGTAGGAAGAAGTAGACGTATAATACTATAAATCGAAAATGGACTATTATGTATTGATGATATAGATAGATGGATGGACCATCTAAACATGTCACTCATTTCCTTCTGTTTTTTAGTCCTGGTTGTCAAAAGGTCTTAAGTGTATGTATTTTTTACTTTGCTGATATGTGAATGACTGAAGGATAGAGATACAAGTGACTTCAGTACATACAGTAACTATAAACAAATGCACGTAGGCACTTAAGTAATTGCGGATATTCGTATTTGTTTAACTTCAGCTTCTTCAACATCCTCATACATACAGTATTATGTACCCGTATAAGTATGTATGTAATAAAAAACTTAAGAGTCGGGAGGGCACAATAAAAATAGTCTTTAATGTGTACACTTTTCTATGCATTCATTCCAATGGGCAAGCAAGATTTATGTATGTGTAATGTGTATGTATTTAGCATGTACAGACTAGGATCAAAGTCGTACACAATGACATGCATGTTTTTGTTTGTTGAAAATGTTGATATTGAGTGAGACACTTTATGAGCGAGTGCATGCACTAAGACTTCCTCTAAACCAAATTCAAGAGATAATTTATTGCTGCATTTTGTCTTGCAAAAGACACAATGACACATTATAGATACTCTATTCCAATACATGCCGAGGAGATCAAATTGAGCAAATAGGATTTTCAGGAAAATAGAAAATATTACATGTTTCTATTTTAATCTGTGTACTTACATAAGTATATACCGCTTATTTGTTGCGTGTCTTGCATTCTCTGGGTTGTTGACCGTTTCTTTTCATTTTTTCCATATTATTAAGTCATCAGAAATATGCGTGATGCCTTGTACATTGCACTCTTTCATTATTTCTATTGATTTTTTGGAACCACAAAATTACACTCCAGTGCCTTTGTACACAAGTACGTACGCAATACATGCCTACTATGTACATACTATGTATTATGTATTACATAGTATCAATGGAAAATAATAATACAGATTTGATATACCTGATATATTTTCGTTTTGATTGCGATATGAGAGTGAGAGTATTTTTTTATGATAGTGTGTCTAGTAAAAGTATGTAAATATCAATTTCTTCTTTCACCATGAATTTTTTGTCTATGTACAACGAGGGAGAGAGAGAAAGGGCATAACCATAATATAAAATATTACTTTTTATTTTTTTTTATCTCCCTGTTTTCGAATCGCCTGATATTTTTGTAAAATAATATGCTTGAAAACAGGAGACAGAGTTCCTGAAAACATTTTCAAAGTCCAAGATCGGATGTCCGATGCGTGTCAAATCACGGTTTTGTCATGTCACATGTCACTGATCGATGACCAATGTTTAACTTTTTCTCTCGCTTTCATTCTTTGTCATGGCAGGAGCCGATCATCCCTCCGTATATTATTATACAGTCTGTAGTATAGAGATTAGTGGCATGATTACACCGTGTTTATTTATTACGCTTATTATTTTTGTGTAATTGATATCTGTATTACACCGTATCAAATTTCTTTCTACAGTGTGGTTGTTGTCGATGTACTGTATACGCAATACATATACATACATACATATATGGCGAGTTCCTCGTCGGGAACGGTGCCCATTTTTTTATTTGTTGATGTGTGTCCATCTCCTATCATGCTGTTTACTGCCTGACTGTTGATGTTTGGACAAGAGAGCGTCGATCGAGAGTACACACACCAACTTTTTGATCAATCCTAGAGTAAATTCCACCTAGATATTATTTCCGCACCCTCAAAACGACACGACTCATCCCCACAAAATGATCAGCGACACTTCTTTTTTAATCAAAACCGTTTCTAGTAACATAATCTAAAAACTAGATTTCCTTTAATGTAAACACATTCAATGCAGCCAAACGGCGTGCACTTAATCAGAGCTGACTTATTAGATAGATGAACAAACAAAGTTTTTGTTAATTAGTAACTCGTGTATCGTTTATTTCGTTTCAAGCTATACCTAATAGCTACCGATGTTGTATACCTAAACAAATAAATAGACAAATGAAAAAGATTAATATCTTGTACAAAAAAGAGTCTGAGCATCCGTTTGTCATTCTATATCGTTTATAAATGTTGATTCGTAGTATTAGTAAACATGATCTCTTTTTCACGTTACTAGGTAGAAGCAAGAGGTCCAGATAATTATGAGCGTTGTTATTGTCATTCGACGGTATATAAAAACTGAAATGAAACACGGACAGTTAGCAACATGAGACATTATGGTGTTATATCATTATTATGTGTTAGTGACACCAACTTGATGTCTCAAGTTTACACTTTAGGTTTAAACGCGCGTACTAACGATGAGGATCTACATACATACAATATACAGAATACAGTATACGTGTACCAAACGCGTTGAGATAACTTTGAAAATGAAAGGGTTGACGACATAAGTCATAAGTACGACATATACGAGATCACATCTTGTTGAACTTTTACGTAAAAGGATGCGTAAAATAAAAACTGTACAAATACATTCTATAAGAAAATGACACCTCAAACAACAAATGGGACCAGGTTAAAACACGACAATGTGAATTTCATGTCACGTTTCATGGTGCGGTCTCACTCCATATTTAATTAGAAAATATTATTGTGAATGGCAAATAAATGTCGAAAGAGGAAAGAACTGGAAATGGACAGGCAGGCTGTAAAATTTCCATAAATAATACTTTGTACTTTGTATATGTAGTTACATGAGTACATATTTAGTTATCTATGGTTTACAAAATTCTGTTCTGTGTGTGTACTGTAATGTATGTAGTATTGTATGTATGTATAGGTGCATAATTCACATAAGGAAACTTTGAGAACTGAACAATGAAAATAAGAATTACATACGATGTATCGAAATATTATATGCTTACACAGAGGATACTAATGAATTTTAAATGCTAGTAAAGCGTGTAAAAAAACTGTCAGCAATTCGAACAATATTTGTTTATATACATATGAATCTAATTTTATGGACTTTGTGTTTTTAATCTTAATTTTAACGTTCAACGATATGACTGATGATAATGTGGACGAGGAATAGTGAATAGTTATTTGTGGATTGCGAAATTCTCAAACTTTTATCCGAGTAAATGTAAATTCTTAGAAATATAAATATAAATATCAAATAGAAAAAAGAGAGCGTCTCAACTCAAATAAAATCAAAAATCAAAAGTGACTTTGAGACGCTCGTCTTTTTAGGCAAACGAGTACAAAATACATAACAACAACATTTTTGCATTTGCAACGTTCTTCTTGTGACCTTTTTTGTACACACGTACACATGCACTGTATGAACAAATATAACTAATACTAATATAATACTTACTTAAGTGTTAAGTAGATTACAGATTAAAGAAGTAAAAAAAATGAATGATATCATTCATATTATTATCAATCTTTATCTTTATTTGTATACTTATAACATAAGATAGATATGAGATATAATATTGAATTTATGGAATTAGAGTGCAAATAATACCAAGACTATTAACCTTTCATTCAGTACACACAAGTTGTGATTACCCTTCGGCTTATGACTTATGACATCCCCCCTCCTCTTGTCCTCAAGCATGTGTGTAGAGGACAAATTTGAATAAAAAAGCCACGTTTATTTTTATACTCTTTTGAAGTGATTACTTTTATCTCATGTTTAATCCATTATTTCCTCCAATTTCTTTTCTTTGTATTTAAATAGGGCGTCATGCAAATTATTTTTCAAGAAGGACCCCATAAAAATTGTCCGAGCCGAGGCACAGTACATGTATGACGAAACTGGTCAACAATATCTTGACTGTATCAACAACGTGGCTCATGGTAAGACTTTTAATCTCTACTTAATATCCATACAATATTTGTAATTATTTTGATCGATGATGGATACTAAGCTTTTCCCTTTACCATTTACAACTTACAACTTATATTTCATAGCAACTCAATATGTATAGAGGTCAAATCCAAGTTTATCAAAGCTAACAGACTATAAAAGCAATAAATGATGTTCTTTTTGCCAAAACAACACACTCCGTTTTGCACTTTTCATGAAGTATAAAGATTAAAGATGATTATATGAACTATAACATTTACAACAATAATTAATTTTATTTGTGTTTGTCCTGCAGTGGGTCATTGTCATCCAGCAGTGGTTCAGGCGGGTGTTGATCAAATGACAGTTTTAAACACCAACTCGAGGTTTCTTCATGATAATTTGGTGATTTGTGCAAAGCGGCTCACGGCTCTCTTTCCCCCTGAACTTTCTGTCTGTTTTTTCGTCAACTCTGGGTCAGAGGCAAATGATCTTGCACTTAGACTGGCCAAGGCTCATACAAAGCATACGGACGTCATTACCTTGGATCAGTAAGTTTGCCCTCTTGTTTATTATTGTAAATACGTACGTATTCCGTTCCCCTGGACTGGATATAAAATGAATAACCGTTTAACATTTAGTCCCAAAAGTACATACCCGATGCATATACTTATGTATGTACTTATGTTTAGTCTCAAATGAGAAAAAGGAACTCTGTCTTTTAAGACAAAACCCAGTGGGGTAAAGAAATATTATACGGAATATCATTATAGAAAGCTTACTCACATTTTTAGCACAGGAATCAGATACATATAACTATAACATAAAAAGAAGCTTTTATTTATTGATTTTATTTTTGCCAATAGCATGATTGAATCATTAATTAATGAATGACTGTCTATGTGAATATGAATCAAGCTACGAGTTTATTTATAGTTGCTTTAATTCCATACAAAGTTCTATGTATCCAACATATAAATATTACATTTTGTCTTATTCTTTTTTTCTGTCCTTTCTCGATTTTACACATACGTTTAGCTTTTAAATTTGTCTCATTTCATACTGCTTCTCTGCCTTTTCTGTATTATTACTCTTTTGATTTGATTCAAAATAAATTTGCGCATTATTTTAGCTTTTAGCATTTCAATCAATCTTATATTCTTACACTATATGCAATATGCATGTAGTTATACTTATCTTGCATGTTTCAGTGTTGTGATGATTGAATCGATGGAGCGAATGTGACACAAAAAATTAATTAACTATAAAAACAAGAGGCTTTTAAAATCAGGGCTTTTAAAATACATAATAAGTCTATAGTCCCGTGAGTTGCGAGGATGACAAAGAGAAAGAAGTCCAAAGGAAGAAACAAACTGATGAAGCATTTTTATTAATTTTTTTCAGCTATTTGTGATCGAACGATCGTTGGCTCGAGAAAGAAAGTGACAATCAGTCAATCATGATGATGCAGGCTTTATAGGAGCTTTTTCTTCTTCTATGTATCATGTAGGCTGATAGAGTCTGCACAAACTTATACCAGTATAGGACCAGATATTTGATATTGTTTAAATGGGAAAAAATATCTAGAGAAAAATCAAAAATGTCACACTGTATAAATGATAAAACATGAGACAGACAGAAAGAAATCGAATGGCCACGAGAAAAAGAAGCACGTAAAAGCACAAACGAAAGAAAAGATCCACAGGTAAGAGAATCAAATGTGAGTGTGTGTGGTATTATGCAGTTATTTGATTGTTGTTGTTGTTGTTATTGATGTTTGGGGAAGAGGGATGACAATGGGATTTAAATTGTATTAAAATTGGCGTTAATTATTAACCAAACAATCACCGCCTGGATGGAACCTTTCCTGGACAAATTTTTGGACACGACACACGAGTACCAACACTAACCCCTTTTATTGTAGCACCATAAAGATGCACAATTCACTCCAATCTTCTCCATTTTCCCTAAAATATATTTATGCAATTGTATTGTGCAAGTGACTGGAACTTGAATGAATATAGTCAGTGGATTTACGTCAAAAAATCAACCTACAGAGCCTGAAAAACAAAAAATCGTACTTATACATTATGTATAGTGTTGTCAGTTTATAAATTGTCTTCTGTATTACGTACATAGTACATACCTGTTGGTTTGTTTGTTGTTCGAGTGACTGATGGTGTTTAATTTTAAATTTAAATGTTATTTGTAATGGTGTAAAACTTCAACTAACAATGATACTGTTTATAATATAATATAGCAACAATAACTAATATTGTTAATGATTTTACGGTGAATAAGTTAATGATGATGATTATGATGAAAAGATGAGATGTTGAGGAACATATTGGAATTGGATATTGGTGTGTATATTTTGTGGTGTTGCTGACGAGAATTTGCATTTTCAGTGCTTATCATGGGCATGTCACCTCTCTTATTGAAATTTCTCCGTACAAATTCAATTCAACCGGAGGCGGAGGAAAGCCTGAGCACGTCCATGTGGTGAGACAATCAATAATGCATATACATACATTGACAACTGACTTGTAAGACTGTTGCCATTAAATGTCTAATGTTTAATATTGTATTATTTGCTTGTTTTTCATCTCCAGGCTCCTTGTCCAGACACATATCGTGGCGAATACCGTGACTCAGATTACAGTTTAGAAGAAGCCAGCTTAAAATACTCGAATTCTGTCAAGGAAATCATTCAAAATGCTCAAGCCAAGGGACGAAATATTTGTGCTTACATCGCCGAGAGTCTTCAGAGCTGTGGAGGTCAAGTCATCTTGCCGCCAAACTATCTCAAGAACGTCTACAGGTTAGTTTTTAGAACCTTTATAGAAATTTTCCCAAAATATTCAACACAAAACTCTCCAATTAAATTTTTAACTAATAAATGTTTGTCTATACAGTCACGTTCGTGCAGCAGGAGGTGTTTGCATCGCGGATGAAGTGCAAGTAGGATTCGGCCGAGTTGGGAAGCACTGGTGGGCCTATCAACTTCAGGGAGAAGACATCATTCCGGATATTGTGACGCTTGGGAAGCCGATGGGAAATGGACATCCCGTTGCCGCCGTGATTACAACGCCAGCCATCGCACAGAGTTTTGCCAACTTGGGAATGGAATACTTCAACACTGTGAGTAGCCACCTTTATACTCCATACATAATCATGAAATTATTTACATAGAGTTTGTCGAGTACCAATATTATAATATTTAATATTATGTTGAATTACTCATAGTATGGTGGAAATCCCGTCTCATGTTCCATCGCAAATGCCGTGCTGGACACGATCGAGAAGGAAACTCTTCGGGAAAAATCCACCCGGGTTGGAAATCACTTGATGAACAGTCTTCGTAAGCTCATGGACAAGCATCCAATTATTGGGGACATTCGTGGCGTTGGTCTCTTTGTTGGAATCGATCTGGTCCGTGACCGACAGAGCAGAAAGCCGGCGACTACTGAGGCTCAGCACGTAATTTCTCGAATGAAGGAGGAATTTATTCTGCTGAGTGCGGATGGTCCATACAGGAACGTGCTGAAGATCAAGCCACCCCTTGTCTTCAGTCAGGATAATGCGGATCGCCTTGTAGCCGTCTTGGATGAAGTCCTTTGTGAAATTCGTGATGCACAAGTATGCATAGTATATTTAACATTTTCTAAAATACAATAATCAATAATAAACTAGCCCTAACTTGCATCCTAGACCTAACTTGTGCCTAAAAATAAATTGCGTGTGTTCGTTTTCTTTACAGTTGATTCCGTCGGAGAAGCTGAGTGAAAGTCAAAGGAATGAAGATGACGGGTCGGTGAGTCCTACCGAGAGAAGGAAAATCTTTGAGTGTGATCCACTGATGGAGGGCCCCGACGGCAAGAAAAAGAAGTTGATTGAAGAAGTCGAAGCTGTGAAAATCTAAAATGGACCAAAGTTTATAAAGTTACTGCGCATATCGTTTTAATTAACTAGTTTTTATTATGTTGAATTTTTGTGTGCATGCATTGAACGAATTGTTTCTTTATGAATTTATACATAACATAATAATATACACGTATTTATACGACCAAAAATCATGATCCAAAAGCCAAAGTCATGTTTACGTTCAAAGGGAGACGAATTATTCTTCAGCTCACAGCTCTGTTATCTGTGATGCATATGATTCCGTGCGTTGGCAACAGAGAGAGAGTAACGGAAGCATGAAATAATATTCTGCACATTTATTTTCTTCCTCTCTCTTGTTTCAAACTTTTGACTCTGTAACTATAGGACAGTTTCTTATTTGCACAAGTTACAGACAAGTTGAAAAATATTAATTATTAATTATTATTGCGAAATTTTTATAAAAGTCTTGTCGATTCTATCTATTGTTTTATAGGGGTTTCTCTATCTTATTCATTATCTACTATAATCATGCTATAGCGTATAATTTATTCATAATGGTTAAGAATACTTTGTTTTTGTTTTCTTGTTTTGACGAAATGAGATGTTACTTATAGCTATCAAAAGTACAACAATGTTAATTCTAAGTATGTATGTATGTATAATATTTTACCAAGTTTCAACAAACCATTTGTTGAACTTCTTTTGTACGAATGTGAACAAAGGATAAAAATCCAAAGTCCACGGAGGACTTGTAAAAAATTCTCAAGAGTGATATATCTTTACAGATTTGAGATATTACGGCATACTCTCTTTCCCTCAAAAAATCTTTACGCTGGACTGTGAACAAATGAGGAAAAAAGACAATGAAAATATGTATGCATAACAAGGAGAGATGAGGAGGGGTACGACATATAATAGTGTATGGGGCTCGAAATTTAGTATGTAAATTGTGAAATGTGAACGTCGAATAATGTTTAGTACGATCGAACAACTGATGTCAAATTTCTAGTTACTTTGTCTCCTTTAACTTATCGTTACCTGTAATTAAGTCATCCAAATAGTTTAGTTCTACTGAAGAATTTCTTGATGAAATCAGCCATACAAATAATATGTAGTTATAATATGTGAACGAGTATAAAAATGCTATATATTTACAAATATTGTGTTATAGAAGTTAAGGCCTGTGCACATACATATGTACATATTTTATTACTTGCGGGATATCAAATTAAAGTTTGACACGAGAGTATAGTGAAAGACGAAGACGGAGATGGAAGGTTATGTATGTGTATATGATTGATAACGAAAGATGCGACAAACAAAGAAAGAAACACAACCCAAAATATACTACGTACTTTTCTTGTACAAATATTATAGTGTACGTTAATTTTTATCGATAACTAAAATCAAACCCAAAGAAACGGACCAAAAATCAATGACCACTGGGACACCCCAGACATTTTACGTCATTTATCTATCGAATCTACCTCGTATTTTTTACCATCAAACGCCACGGCCATTTTACACAATGTATACATATGCATGATGATAACAAGGCATAATGTTTGTAAAGTACGTCCGAAAATTTGAGCTGGTTTGGTTTTTACATTTTCTATACTCCATATACAATACCAACATTGAACATAGTTGAAATTCACGAGGAAATGATAAGTATATTAAAATTAAAAGGGTATTTTAAGGGCGGATTAAGGGTTAAAAAATACTTAAGGGGCCTAAGTAGCTTTTAAATATCTTTTAAAGGGTACATGAACGAGGTTGAATCACCTTTTGCATATTTTTCAGCAGTTAGTCATAGAGTTCTAAAATCCGTATGTGTATGTGGAAAAGGTTCATAGAGTTCTAAATAACATGCTGTGCACTGTTCTGGTTCTCTAAGTTGTTGAAAAGTTAGACATAGTTATTCCTGTCGTTTAGAGTTGAATATAAACATGAGAAAGTCAGTTTTACTTACACTATCTTTGTTTTGCAACACCTTTTCATATTCATTTGGCGAGAATAATGGACTGTTGAGCACAACCCAAAAGCAGAATCTCTCGGACGATGAATTGGATTCTCTTGAAAAGACAGATCTTGACTTTCCACTTTCACCGAAAATCGTGGGAGGAACGGTAACAAATCGAACTGCATGGCCTTCAATTCTAAATTTACAGACGGAATCAAGGGGACTAATATGTGGGGCAAATTATTTGGGTACAATGACATAAAAATTTGTACAAAAATGAATGTTTTATAGAATTGTTTGTTACGTTTTAATTATACAAGATTTAAAAAAAAGTTGAATTAAAATTTGTAGGAAATTTTAAAGGAGGCAACGGTAATCGCACTACTTCTTGGGTTCTCACAGGTATTTCTATTTCTGGAAGTAAAACGCTAAAGTGATTTGAAACAAAATATCTCTGCATAAAATAGTGCATAAAAAATAATAGTTGCCTTTTTAAATCCAAAGCCGCGCACTGTTGTGATCCACTCCTGAGAAATATAACAGTGTCAACCTTTCCCCAGAATTCCCCGGACTTTGTCTTCCAGGTTGCTTCATTGGGACCCGGATTTGTCTGGAAGGCACAAGTCCTTCGTAATTATGTCCACCCCAAGTACAGTCCTGCCACAATGGAGTTTGACTTTTGCTTGTGTGAACTCCAGGAAGCATTGACTATGAAGAAA
>JAQIVE010006251.1:0-11759 GCA_034698285.1 Sminthurinus bimaculatus | reverse complement strand
AATTTTACCTTTTGATTGGGGTCTCGAATTTTCTCCTGACTGATGGTATCTTACAAAGTGACAATATTCCTTTAGATTTTCCCGCCGCGGGTCCCTACTTCACAATTTTCCACGGCTGCCCGATTTTGGTCCTCTCCCTCTCCCAAAGTCAGCGGGGCAATGTTTCAAACGTGACAGTCACCTTGGATTTCCGCCACGAGCAAGATATGGCCCCCATCCTCTTGTATGATCCGAAAGTTTACGTGCACCTTAAACAAAGTTTGTTCACATCCTTTGAATTCTTCAAGAAGGAATATGGGCACATGGTTTACAGACATTCGTTGAAAGACAGTAGTTCAAGTTGCGTTGCGGTCATAATCCACCGGCTAGGTTATCGAGATCCACAGGGAGATCAGTCAATCCGCCAACTTGTCTCTTTTGATAACAGCGAACTTTTGGAACAACATGACTTTCTGGAATATTATCTAGCACCGGATTTGTACTCCAAAAGGGTTTACTTTAACGTTATACTTCTTGACGGACCCGATATTGGGAGGGTCCGCAAATCTCAAAAGTCTAATGATCAGTTTGATGGACTAGGTCCGATGGATTGGCACTACTCTTTCCACGTCCTGATTACCACCGTCACGGTTAAGAGCATCGTTTATAAAAAATCCGTTAAAGATGATGTTTCCGAACATCTAAACAAAATTGAAATGCTACCGCGGCTTTCCGCAACAGGGAACATAATCCGGGTCAGAAATATTTGGAGCCGTCGGTGCGTCCGACCTCAACCAGATTACCTAGTTTTGCTGAACAACAAGAAGATTAAATATCGAAAAAGTAGGGACTCTATCAACGCGATTCGTCAAAGGCTGTCTCAAGAGTTGTTGAAAAAACGCCAGGAACCTCGAATTGAGTTCACCCCAAAATTAACGGCCCAAGAAGTAATGCTAATAAACGAACGAGATATCAAGCTAGGTCCTCGACTGGAACGGCAGAGGTTGGTGGATCACTCGCTGGAGTTTAACTTGCTCAAGCATTTTCTCAAGCACGCTCATCGGAACTTGAGCGTTATGAACAAAGAATTCCGACCCGGGGACTTCACTTTTATGCCCGTGGAGCCTGGGAATCCGGCCTTAAAACTAGGTCCGGAATCGGTGATCCAAATTTGGGGGCATTTTATCCCGATGCGGATTGAAAAGTTGGCCTTTTTCACGTGCGATGGCGTGACCTTTAACACGAGTCTCCTATTTTTGTTCAAGCCATTTCAAAAAAGGGTGTGGCTGCTGATCGTGATCAGTGCGGCCCTTTTGGCCGCTTTTATGGGCGGTATCCTCAAAGTGCGAAAAGATGGCGGGAACAGCAACTTTTGGGACGTTGTCCAAACGGCCATTTTTCTCCCCATCCGAGGCCTCATCGAAAGTCCGCAAGAGCCCCCCGAATCCTGGTTCAAAAAGCTTTGTCGAAAATCGTACCAAGTTCCCTTGATGACCTGGCTCCTCGTTTGCATCACCTTGACGAACAGCTACAAAGGAATTTTGACCGCAGGTCAGGTCACATGTTCAAAACGTCACATTTTAAAAGATTAGGGCCTAAAATTTACCAAAATTTTGACTTTTTTCAGGTGTTACCACGCCCCGGCCAATTTCCTTCATCAAAACGTTTGAGGAGTTGATGGATCAGAATTATTTCCTTTATTCGGCCGTAAACGAAGGGGCCCTGGAATTTATAGCGAAATCGAACAAAACCGCGGTGGAGTTGCAGGATGAGCACGTCCAGTTTTGGATCCAAGATAATGGCCTCATCTTGGCGGACTTTAACACATTCTTTGGCAAAATGTACCCTCTGTTCGACGCCATGGACATGTACAACTATTTTATAAACGATACTGCCTCGCCCTTTGACGAAAACGGCCTATTTTGGAGGATGGGTCAAAATGTTCGCTTACCTGAGGGATTCCCCAAAGTTTCGGTGGAGGATCATGTTTCGACTTGCCAAAGGTCGGCCTATTTCGCCTTGAAAAGCGATATCCTCAATTTTCGGGTTCCAACCTGGCGGATACCCTCCTTGAAAAATAGGCCGTTTATCCTGGGCCAAGAGCAGCGTCGGTTCATCTTTGGACTCGTATACAAGAATTTTGAGTTTCACCCAAATGTTGTTAAAACTTGTCGAAAGTTGGTGGAAAATGGGTTCGATCAGCATTTTGAGCGCTTGTCGAAAATCCAGCGGTACCGCCAAACTTTGGGCTTTCTCAATCGAACCAGGGCCGTTGAATTTATTCCGCTGTCGGGGAAAAGCAATATTGTCGAAGTTATTTTGAGAATGTACTGCATTCTTATGATAATCGCGGTTTTTTCGACGGTTATTGAAGTTTATATGAAGGCACCCTCGTTTTTTTATTGGTAAAAAACAAAATCCGGTAACAAATTCTGTGGAATTAAACTTTTTGTTGAAAAACTTTATTTTAAAACAGTTTGCTTTTTGTAGTTTTTTGTTACGAAAAGTCAAAAACAGTAAAGACAGTGCAGAAAATAATAAAGTCAGACGGGATTTTTCATCAGACTTTTGAGAGTCCGCAAGTGTTCAAGCACGCCGTTGGCAAGGTCAACCACTTGAACAGGGTCATTGTGCAGAGCGAGGTCAACTGTTGCGCCAATCTGAGTGCGGTCCTTATAGCTGAAGGAAGAAAGTCCGAAGCCTGTAACAAACATCGAGAGGAATTAGGCAAATTTTCATAAAAACAACCAAATTAACCGAAAAAATTTCAAAATTTTGAAAAAAGTTACCTGTACTTCCGGGGCCGAGGGTAACAAAAAAGCAGCAGTCGAGGAAATCTTCTCCGAGATGATTTGTGATCGTCGTGGAGACTCCGGGCATTGGTGAAAGAACCATGGACGTATAGCTGTTTTTCATCACGTGTCTCAAGATGGCGTTGATGAAGCTGCCCACGACCGGCATCAAACTGAACATGACCAAAGGAAAAGTCTTGGTTTTCAGGCCCTGCCAATTTTTCTCAATGTACTTAAGCCGTGAAATGGCCGAAGCGTTTCCACCAATTGGCAGCTTCAACGTGCACATTGACCTTAGGGTTTAAAAAACACTTTTGGTCCACAAAACATGATTTTTGAATATTTTAGGCGTAACGCATTTGTGAACTAAACAATCAAAAGTTTCTTTTGAAAAGGTACCAAAGAAACTTTTGATTCTTTATGCTTCTTTTGTTGTTTTCAATAATCTGCATTTTGTTCATGGATTCGTAAAATTTGGTAATTTATCCCTCAAATCGAGACGAATGAAGCAATTTACGAATTTTGGTTTTAAGGCAAATCGTATTTTAACGGGGAATCCGGTCATTAACCGGAAATTTTAGAATCCGTAAAATCCGTAAAATTTGATAAATTGCCAGTAATGCGTAAAATGCAGTTGGTTTGGGTAAGTTATCGGATTTTGCGGATTCCTGTAGGAATCCGCAAAATCCGATAATTTACCCAAAATCGCGAAAACCCAAAATTTTACCAAAAATGGCGAAAACCGGATAATTTACGAAAAATCCCGCAAAATATCGGTAATTTACGAAAATTCCAGGAAATAGCCGGTAATTTGCAGAAAATCGGACAAATTACCGACAATTCACAGATAATCCGACAAAATACCGGTAATTCAAAGACAATCCTGAAAATAGTCGGTAATTTACAGAAAATCCAGAAAGTTAACTGTATTTAAAAAAAATCGGGTATATTACCGGTAATTTACAGAATTTTTGGCAAATTACACATGATTTACAGAAAATCCGACAAACTACCGGAATTTACAGAAAATTCGACAAACTAACAGTAATTTGCAGAGAATCCGACAAACTTCCGGTAATTTACAGAAAACCGGAAAAATGCCGGAAAAATAGTGCATAACGCTACAAGCTTCAATTTAAAACTGAAAAAACTTGTTGATTTACCACGAATTACGGAGCTTCTCATTCTGCTTCATGGGGAGGGGAATTATCGTGTGTAAAAAATCCGGAACTTTTCTGTGTGGCTGCGCCTTCATCATAAACCGACGAGTTGATTCTGCGATGGCGGCTAACAAAACAGCGGAAAAGGAAACACCAAAATGGTTTTTAATCTCCTTGATCAGATCATTATCAATGAGCTCATCGGAAATAAGAGACCTCCACCGTTTCGCCAGTTTATCCTCGGGCATGTGCCACGAATTCACATCTATCGGGTCTCGATTCTCAATAATGTATTGACAACTCTGCCAGGGAGCTCGCAAGAGAAACCAAAGGAGGCTAAAAGTTCCCGGACGATTCCCTTTGTCCTTTTCGTTTTCCGGAAATTTGTAGTTAGTTGAATTTTCCCGCTTTTTATAACTATGGGTCATCCTTTCTGCTTCTTTGATTTCCCCATCCCCCCGATTTTTGTCCACCGTCAAGATTTTCATGTCTAAATTTGTGATCGCCGAAAAAAGTCGGAGGATCCCAAATCCGTCGGTCAAAGAATGGTGCCACTTGAAAATGACCCCGTGACATGGCACCTGGTCCCTGTCATCCTTGACATAGGGACGATGATAATTCGGGATGATAATCATCATCCAAGGACTAGTTTTCCGGTCAAACGGTTTTGTCGACAGCTCCGACACCATGTCGGCCATTTCCGGATCATTTATAAAATTTTTCCGGACATTTGAACTTTTTTCGCCGTGTTTTCTGTTCCACACAAAAACATGCCGAGAAATGTCAAACTTGGGGTCATTTTTCCAAAATGAGAAGCCCATCCATCGGGTCACATACTGGGAAAGTTCCGGATGTTTCAATTGTCCGGATTTTGGGTGCCTCAACCGGACAAAATTGTTTAAGAGCAGCTCCCTCAACTTGACAATGTCCCCTGGCCCGCTCATCACAAAGTGGCCCACGATGGCACTCAGCGGCTTGGTGTAAATTTCGTCACTGGCGAACAGCGCGGAGCGCGCGGATAAAATTTTACCCAAGGATGGCCGAAAAAATTTGGCAGCCATGGAGACGATCCAGCGCACTAAAAGAGCACATAATGCTAGTGTTATAATAACCGGAGAAAATATTAACATGGGCAGAAAAAGGCAAAATGTGAGGATTTGCAGCCAAATCCAGTTGAGCGCGCTGCTTAAAAACCCTCGAAAAGTTGAAGTTTCTTCCATGACAATTTTTCCCGCTTTTTACAGGGCTTAAAACCCCGGGAGAATTTAAAATTGCAAAAGTATGAATAAAATTCAAACAAAATGTTAGCTGAACTGCATGATACTTGATTACCGTCTCTCAGTTTTTGCACTTGTGTGCTCAACTAGACAAGGCACAAGGCAAGAATCAATTTATCAATTTATTTAAAATAATTACACAGCAGATATCCTTGCATGAGGCAAGGTGAAATAAATAAATTCCAGAACAAGGAAATTTCGCCAATTTCGTCCAACAAATATTCGCATATTGACATGAGACATGACAAGCTTTTTCACATTTTGCACAAAAGCTTTTTCTTCGTCTTCTCAGTCCGTGGGAATATTTAAAATTGTCATATGATATTCAACCGTGGGAAGAACCAAAATTAAAAGTTGATGATACAATTATTTTTTACATGTAGTTAGCTCCAAGTAAAAAATACAGTTTGGAAAAAACAAGGATGCTGCGTGACTAATTGTTAAATGCTAGAGCTCACGCATAATAAATAGTAAATACTTTGATTTGTATGTACAATACACACACAATAATAATCGAGCAGTCAATTATGGAAAATACTGCAAAACATTTACTTTTTTTAATTTTTCAAAATTATGATGCACAAAAATTTAACCAGAAGATTAAAGAGCGCCAAAATTTGGACGTAATATTAATTCGATATTTAGGGGAAAAAATAAAACACAACCCTTACAACAAAATATAATAAAACTTCATGAAAATTTGATGACATTTGACAAGATTGTCAATTTTTAAGGGGTTTTCAAAGTTATTTTATCAAAGTCTCATGAAAACTTGATTTAACATTGAGATGACGATTTTGGACCAAAATCGTGCCGAAATTTTATTTGATATTTTGACAAGATTTTTTTCTAAGGGTACAAACACATTTTTTGGACCCCCAACTTAAAACTTTAAGAAAAGGTCCTTTATCTTCTTCCAGATTTTAATCCTTCTGGCTTTGCTTCCTTTTTCTTTGAATCCTTCTTCTACTTTTGTCTCCTTTGTTTGTGTAGTGTGTAGGTATCTGTGCATTTTTCTAAGGTCGTTCGCCCTTCTATTTTAGGGATGTTTAATATTTAAGTTTTGTTGCTCCCTTTTCTTTCATTCCCTTATTTTTCTAATCCCAGGCCATTTTATTTTGTACATATTTCCTTTTATAGTCCTGGAGTATCGAGCATTTGATTTACTTATTCGGTGTTGAAGAGAGTATCAACATTTTACTGTCTAGAAAACAAGTTTTCGTTAAAAAAGTCAGCAAAGATCTTTAGAGTAGAAGCAACTTGTTTAAAATATAAAATATCCAGAAAGAGAGAGAGAGGGGGGTAGCAAAACAAAAGAAAAATAAAATGGGCCGACTTTATTTGTCTCTAGAGGATGATGTGAGTTTGAAATATAAAAAACGGGAAAACCATTAAAAAATGTTAAATTGTTTTGTACTTTTCGAATTATATGAATACAAATTTAAAAAAAATATTTTTTAATTTAAAAATTTTAGGTGAATGTCCTGGATTTGATTCACGGTCAAGTTGCTGTCGCGCTGAAAATTTTGAGAGAGAGTCCCAAGACTAAAGCAGAGTATGAAAAATCCTTCAAGTCTGCCCTTAAAATCGTTCAAAACGTAAGGAAAACAAAATAAATTGAGGTGTAAATGTAATTATGTCACCCCTTAGAAAAATATCTTACGAAATTTCATTAAAATTTGATGAGATTTTCATGATGTTTCATCAAAATTTGTTTAATATTGATAAGATATTCGACTCAAGTGTCAAAATTTTTGGGAACGATTTTTTTCTTAAGGAATGCTTTGTTTTTCTAAGAAAACTAGTAAATTTTACAGAGAAATTTTGCTACTTTTCGTGAATATCGCTGTTTTTCGTGAACTTTGCTATTTTTTGAAATTTTCGTTGTTTCGTAAAATTTGCTATTTTTGTGAATTTTGCTTTTTCGTAAAATTTTGCTGTTTTTGGTAAAATTTTGCTGTTTTTCATAAAATTGCTATTTTTCGTAAAATTTTTGTTTTTCATAAAATTGCTATTTTTCGTAAAATTTTGCTATTTTTCATAAAATTGCTATTTTTCGTAAAATTTTGCTATTTTTTGTAAAATTGTGCTGTTTTTTCTAAATTTTTCTTCTACTAGATTGAAAAGCTGTGCAACTGTTCTCCAACAACGGATGAAACCGGGAATGAAACGGAAGACGAAACTGTTGAATCCTCCGCAGCGCAAAACCCGAGTATGACGGACAACGTGAACGAACCCGGGAACGACGAGGAAGAGGGGAAGAAAAAAACCAAGAGACGGGTCAAATCAAGGTCAAAATTTGGAGCAAAACGAAGAAAGTCTCAAGTGACCCCCAAAATCGGGACTACCCTAAAAAGTCCCGTTGACGGTCGCACTTCCGCCGAAAAAGCGCTGAGGAATCCCCTGATTGTGCAAAAAATCATGAAAAACGTCATCTCAAAAGTGTTAAAGCCCTGTCGCCGAGTCTGCAAATTGTGGGAGGAGGAGGCGACCAAGGAGTTGCTGACCTCCCGTCACCACCGATTCCTCGAGGTCAAGCTCCAGTGGTCGGAGAACAGCGGGGAGTACACGCACGTCTGTATGGGGACTCTTCAAGGGTTTATAGAATACTGCTTGAACAAATCCCGCCTTTTCCCCTGCACGCAGTTCAACTTTATCGGCGGGGATTTGAATTCTCCCGCCTTTTTGAATTTTTTCAAAATGTTTGGGGGCCAGGTAAAATTTCTTCAGTTGAGTCCCACATATTCAGCAAACCACAACGACCAAGAGAGATCCTTGGCCGTCCAAACGTTGGGCGAGGTACTCTTCAAACTGGCGCCAAATCTTGAAGATCTTGTGTTACACTCGATGGACTGGACGGATCGTCACGACTTTTCCAGCGGCGCGAAAAAATTACGGGGAAAAAAAGACCCGGGAACCCTTTCAAATTTGAAAACGTTGACCCTGCCCACCGACCGGGTCAATTTCCCCCGGCGTGATTCCGAAATGAATCCCGCCGTGCTGAATATTTTAAGGGCCGCTCCAAATCTTGTTGAGGTCATCGACCAAAATTTGTACTTTACCCGGGAAATTGTGACCGCGGGTAAATTCCGGACGGTCAAAGCCCTTCGGTTTGACCTCTATTATGCGCCCCAAAATGTGTTGAATCGGTACATTTATTTTTCGGAGCAACAGCCCCAGGTGGAAACTCTCGAGTTTAAGGCCCTTGGCGGGAACAATGTTCAAAATTGCTTGACCTCAATTTTGAGGTCAAGTGCGGGGTCAATCAAAAATATTGTCGATATTCCTAACGTTAATTTTGGAGCATATCAATTCCCTCCGTTTAAGCAAGTTATTGAACTGGATTTCGGACGGTCAAATTTTCGGTATAATCCGGGCGCGATCATCCCTCCGGGTCAAAAGTTGGGCGACTATTTTCCAAATCTGGTTAAAATAATGTGCGGTGACCCGAAAATTTTGGAAAGTCCGTCCAACTCTGCAAAAAGTGTCGAAAGTCTATATCTGACGATGACGCCCTCTCCAAAACTTATTCGGGATGCGGAGTCCTTGTACCCAACCTTGAAGATGATATCCCTAAACGTTAAATCCTACAAGGCCGAAAAGTTTCCAGAAACCGTTAAAGCAATATTCTCGTCTTTTCCTGGGTTGGAGGAGCTCCGGATCCACGTGACGTTGTCTGGTACCCGATGGTCGGCTTTTGCGGAAATGGACGCCGCTTTCACCGGTCTTCCCATGGGCGTGTGTAAGGACCCAGTGGAAAGGAACCGGAATTTACCGGATAAAAAGATTCTCCGGAGTTTGGAGACGAACGGTCAACCGTCGATCCGAGATTTGACAAGTAAGAAAATTTTTTCGGAATTAGGTACCCAAAATTTTTTTACTTACATGTTAGATATCCTTGGATTCGGGTTTTCTGGGAGATTTAAATTTTTGAATATTATGTTGAATTTTTTATAGAGCTCAAGTTTTTGGAAATTTGTACGGAGCACACGGTAGGTTTCTGTCTTTCCCCCCGAATTTGCACCCGGGTTTCGGACCTCTATGCGTTTGACCTGATGAAACGGCGCCAGGGGTTGAACCTCCGGGAGGTCGTCCGAGATCGAACGGAAGACGCGCTAAAGGATACGTACGTGTGTTACTTAACTCCGATCGTACCGAATGCATAGGCGCAGAAAGCGGGAAAGGCTGGATTTAAATCTTATTTGATGCGATCGGATTTTTTTTGTAAAAATTTTAAATTTCAAATGTGTTTGGCGGGTTTTTTAACACTTGGCCACAAGTTTTACACCTAATTTATAATATAATCATTGAAATTTTATTTTTTTTATGTACATTTGAATTTTTTTGAAAGACAATAATTGATTGAAAATAAAGGACATGCAAAAACGGGGAAAATCTTTAAAAAATTTTAAAATCGGCGTTTTTCGAAAATGGGCATATTTTAAAAATCGGCATTTGATGCAAATCGGCATTTTTTGAAAATCGAAATTTTTTTAAAATCCACGTTTTATTTAAAATCGACACCGTTTCTCAAAAGTTTTCCAAAAAAAATATTTTGGAAACAATATTTCAGATTCCACTTGGCAAAAGAATCGAAATTAAGAGTTGATGATGCAATTAGATTTTGTGTACTTAGTTAGCTGCAAATAAAAACAATACAGTTTGGAAAAAACAAGGATGCTGCGTGACTAAATGCTAAATGCTTGAGCTCACGCATAATTAATAAATACTTTGATTTGTACACACAACAATAATTATGGCAAAAACATGTACATGTATGTACAGTATAACCTCCCTAGTTTAACACCTCTATAAATGGACACCTCCATAAATCGAACAATGTGGTTCGTCGCAAAGGAAATTTCAAATTCTTCTATGGTTCAAATACCATAGAAGAATTATTCGCGCTATTTTGCAGCATTACGTTACGCTACGTTCATCCTCCATAAATCGAAAAATTCCATAAATGGAACAAAGTCAGCCCCAAATGTGTCGAATTAGGGAGGTTCTACTGTAGTAAGAATTTTAGTTTAGTTTTCAAAATTATGATGCACAAAAATTTTGCCAAGAGATTTCAAAATTTCAAAATTCGGACTTAATATTTAGACGATATTTAGAGAAAAAAGGAAAAAAACCCTTTAGAAAAAAGTCTTGATGGTAACCATTGGAGAAAAATCCTGTCCAAAAATCTTTTCAAGTTTTGACACCAATGTGTTCAAAAATCTTTACGAGATTTTGATTAAATATCATAAAAATAAATTTTCACAGTTGTACAAAACATTAGAACTCATTATTTGATTTCATGTATGCCCCAAGACAATTTTTTTAAAGTTTGAATTAAAGAAAGCTGCAAAAACAAACTTGACGCAGAATTTGAAGCTGATTCGAATGGTGTAACTTGCGGCTCGCTGCGACCACCCTGTGACCCAATCCGTGACCTTTCATGGTCAAAATTATGCAAATTTTTGAACTTTGGCGCGCTCCCAAGGGCGTGCTTATGGATTCAACAGACGAATTTTTCCGGATTGTTTACCTACTCAACCAGGTCTATCACCCTGGGTAGGTCTCATTTCAAACTCGAGGGGACACCGGGGAAATGACCCTTGTAAGCTCCCTTGTATTCAATAAAATCAAGAGCATGTACAATGTGCACACATTTTTGAACCTTCAACCTTTAATTTTAAGAACGGCCCTTTTTTCTACTTCCAGATTTGAATCCTTCTGGCTTTGTTTCCTTTCCCCTTGAATTCTTGTACTTCTTTTGTCTCCTTTGTGTGTGTAGTTAAGGACGAATTTTTCAAAGGTCGTCCGCCCTTCTCTTTTGAGGATGCTTAATATTTAAGTCCCATTGCCCTTCGTTCCCCCTTCTTTTATAATTCCAGGCCATTTTCTGTGGTATTTTTCATTTGTAGTCCTTGAGTCCTCTCGATTTTTTTGGCGTTAAAGAGAGTGTCAACATTTCCCTGTTTTGAAAACAAATATTTTATCAAAGAAAGCACCAGAAAACTTACGAGTTCAAACTATTTAAAATATTCAGAAATCAATAGAGAGATCGCAAGAAAATGGGCAAACTATATTTTTCTCTCAAAGATGATGTGAGTTTAAAACACAAAAAGGCGGGAAAATCATTACAAAAGTTAAATTATTTTGGATTCTGTGGATTACATTTAAAACAATTTAAAAATTGGTTTTTTAATGTAAAAATTTTAGTTGAACCTCCTGGATTTGATTCGAGGTCAAGTTGCTGTGGTTCTGACAATTTTGACAGAGAGTCCCAAGACTACAGCAGAGTATGAAAAATCCTTCAAGTCTGCCCTTGAAGTCGTTCAAAACGTAAAGAAAAAACATCAAACATAACTTGTAATGAAACCTCCTCTTAAAAAAATACCTTACAAAATCTCACGAAAATTTGATGAGATTTGTCAAGACTCACCAATTTTGATGAGATTTTTACGAGATTTGTCAAGATTCACTAATTTTGATGAGATTTTTACGAGATTTGTCAAGATTCACTAATTTTGATGAGATTTTTACGAGATTTGTCAAGATTC
>JAQIVE010006250.1:0-11764 GCA_034698285.1 Sminthurinus bimaculatus | reverse complement strand
GAACTACAATAATAGTAGAAATGTGAATGCATATTTTATATACTCTAAAAGTACGTAATCGTTTACAGTCTATGGAAAATATAAAAGATGAACAGGAAGGTAGTAGAGTCTATACATACGAAAATTGACCAGATTTGTAGACGATAGTTCAGCTTTACCTTCCTCTTCCTCTTGCTTTGACATTCTCTTCATGACTGTTACTGTTTCCCTGTATGTGTTTTTATACTTTTAGTTTACCTTTCCCCCATGTCTCGGTACTAGGTACTAGGTATGCAATTCAAATTGTCATCCTCTCTTCCTATACCTCAATGTGTTTCATTGTCGGTTTCATATCTCATTGTCATTGTCAGTTTTACGTAGATATGTGCTAAGAGTTTTCATATTGAAGGTAGATGAGTCAACGTGACACGAAAATTAAGATTAATGGTTTTCAGTTTTCAACAACGTAATAATAGCCGTTCTATTCAGTTCTCCACCGATTTTCATCCATTGGTATTCTCTGGTAATTTCCAGCATTAGAAATATGCCTGTGTTTTACAACCACATTTTTACAGGCAAAATGCACTAAATTAATTCAATAAAATAAATATAGATACAATGAGCAATTTTCTGTCTACAGTCTACGAACCCCATAAGGAATCCGAATTTTTTTAAAGAGCAGAGCTTTTAAATTATGTATGTGTCTACTTTCTTATACAATAAAATCAGGGGGTTTGCATGATACGACAAACACAAGGCTCCTTTTATCATAAAATATTGTTTCCGCAACTTTCTCTTTAAACTATCAATCCTACACAGAGATGTTATTCTGAGGTTTTTTTATGATGAATAATTAACATGCACGTTGTCAAACTCATTTTTCGAAAAGTTTTTTCTTCTTTTCCACTTTTATGCGTATTGTATAGGTACGTATTATTCAAATTGTTCAATATCTTCAACCAAGAACTTCTAAATAACTATTCTAAATACAAAGCTGCAGTCAAGCCTTAGTATTCTTTCAGTTCTTTGGAGGAATCAGTAAGTCAAATCTTGGATGCACATAATATCACACATGGCGACAGTTTACAGGTATTCGGGGTTCTAAAAATGCATTCAAGATTTAGACGTCAATTATTTATATGTCCAGTGGACACGCGGTGGACTAAAATTCCAACCCAGTAACAGTAAGTAAACACCTGTGGATGTCAATTAGACAGGTCGGTCAAAAAACTTTTCTATACAGAACATACATTATCTTGTGTGTGTGTATAATGGAAATTTCATCGTACTATATTGGACAATTGTAATCGATTAGGGTTTCTTACTTGTCACACTTTATATCTTTATCTCCGATCTTGAATCCAGCTTTTTGTGTGCATAAAGAATAAAGATATGTCTCATATGAATTTATTTTCGGTACGTAGACTTTGACTTTGTTATTCTATTACAAAACTGTCCACCCGAGTAGTCAACCTTTGCAAATAATAATAGTAATATCACAATCATAGCTCTTCGAATTACTAATGTACATAATGCTTATGTTATGCCTTTTTCTTTGTACTAGCCATCATTAGACTTTACATATATAGAGGACAATGCATAAGCCATTTTATATATAACTTTATATTTGTTACCGCATCGCTACTCGTACCGTAGTTTTACGTACTTTATTGTGCCACAGAAACTCATCTGGTCACCTCTCCTCTCTTTCCTTGTCATTTAAATCTTGTTCCATTTTCTTTGTTAAATGCAGCCCAGTGATCATCTCTTCAGAAAATTGATGTATGTGAGCTTATATGCTCGTACCTTCCATTCTACGAAGATTTAAATCTCGATAAGGATTTGATATTTATTGTTGTTATTATTATTGATTTCTATGATGTATAATTGTACCTATGTTCTTTGAACTATACTTAGTATAGTTCAAAGAACATGGGTATAACTGTATCAACGATAAATACTTGTTCTAATCATATGCATATCATAATATGGTAGGAAATTCAACTATTAAAGTGACTGAAATTAAAATTAGCCATAAAATTGTTCGTAAAATTATTCTTATCCTTGTTGTTCACTCTTCGGTAGGGATTTATATAGAAGCACTCATGCATATGAATATGCACATGAAAATGGGATTGGTCATCAAATAAATCTAAAATATAATTTTTATCATTGGGAATCAGTGTTACATGTACCCAATGTATAAAATATTTGCCTATGATTTGTGATGGATATTCTCTTCTGCCGTAATTTTTCAAAGGCTTGACTTTTTTCTGCCCACATCCTGTATATATATGTTTACAAACAGTATAATATGATAAATATTTCTTGTATTGATGACTATGAGAAAGGAAAAACATCAATAAGTTAATATATGTATCAACAATACTGGTCAACTAGGAATAAAAGCACCATGTTGTATACGCTAGTTATGTACTCTATTGGACCACATGATGTATTAACAAGATTGTAAATTTTATGTACGCGATACGCGTGATCATGCTTACGTATATATGAATATATACAAAGTATAGTCAGAGATTCAAAGAGGTTCCATAAGAAGAACATGGAACAATTTACAGCAGTATTTTTACATGCTTTTACTTGGTGTATGATTAACATCATAATATAGGTACAACGCAGTTATAGATGCTTTGAATTGTATCATAGAAAACAGAGAATGAGAAAGAGTTAGATTGATAGATGAAAAAAAATGGGCTGACTTTGGTTCTAAAGTGAAAGATAGAGTTTTTATTATTGTCGAGAGAAAGATAGATTGTCGATAGATAGGATCTGTAGTGGTATATTGTAGTCGTGAAAGAAATGTGGTCCTTTTGCTTCAATTATTCTGTCTGTGGTCTCTCCTTGTTCTCTATCCATGAGCTCGAATGAAGAGAGTGCCGCACACTTCTCTTGATCATTTCCCCTCTCTTTTTCTTGTGATCTACCTGCTGATGATATCGGCACTGAGATTTGAGCGAATCGAGCACGATTGCCCCTCGACCTCCGCCCCGAGAAATTCCTTAACCACAGCTATACACAGCTATCCGTCTCAAGTAATCATATTTTATCGCATTATTATCATCATCTTGTTTCAATATCAACCACCAACTTTTCCCCCATACAGACAAACTTGTGTACAAACAGAACAGGGTAAGCATATATATCCACAATCTCGATCATTGTCGGTATGTCACCTGTATAGCATGTATTCCGTATATGTTGATATATTCATGCATTTTACGAAGTAACATTCAACCAGCATTTATTATTTTCCCGATACATTATGTATTACAATACTGATTTGATACATATATGTTTTATGTATCATACTGTATACGTATTATAAATACAGCCTTAACAGAGAGTTTTTGGTCGTACGGATGTATGTTATGCAGTTTAATCTTATACGTCATATTGCCGTAATGTATCATGTATGTGTAGATCATGCATTGTTATATAGTAAGTTGTGTGCCCAATTTTAAGTAATTCTCAACAGAAATCTCGTGTATTTTGCGTAATACTGCAAAACTACGAACAATACTATTGTAGTTTCATTTAAACTCTACCCATATGTATATGCTTACTTTATCGGCTGTATGACAATACATTGTATCGGATTTTCCCTCCCTTAATCATTCATTATTGGCTGACTCACTGACTATATATGTAAAGCAAGTAAATTTATACAGATAATAAGAGAAATTTTTTTACTTTACATGGCAATTTAAATCCAATAAATCCTACAATAAATAAGCCTGCACTTAAACATTATTATTATTATTGCTCTCCCGTCTACATTCTAGTAATACACATGTAAGATTTGTTCAGATTATGATGTTTCTCCTTTTTTATTTATTACAAATGCGTTTAGATCGGTAGACATGCAGAGTCGTCAATATGTTATATTACAAGTACTATACATAAAAATGTTGATAGTCCTTTTCAATTCGAATCTGCTTTTTACGTCAAACAGTAAAGTAACGTTACATTTATGGAAAGGGTAGATCATGTATCATAATTTGGCAACATCTTTTACATTGCGATGTGAGCCTTTGTGTTTGAAGCTTTGTATGGTTTTGACTGTGTCCTGTATTGACACAATATATTAAACTGTATGCATGTAAACAGTACTTTCAAGTCGATGAAATCTGTTTGTAAACAATTGGGGGGAAAAAATATTTTTCGCTTGCTGCGAGCAAAGTTTGTTTGTACACTTATGAGACAATAATTATTGGAGTTTTCACTTTAAAGTTCACGGTGAAAAATATAATTAAAATGTTTAAATTGTATGATATGCTTTGCCGTTCCCGTTTGGAAACTTTTGTAGTCGAGTTAAGGAATATGCAACTTGAACATAAAATAAAATAATAGGGTGGATGAATAAGAAAGTAGAAGTGGGTGTATGCTTACAAATTAACAGTATGGACACTTAATTTCTATTATCATGTATATAAAGAATGAATTAAAATAAAGCTACGGAAATTTTCTTCATCCTCCTTGACAGTGTATTATTGGTGTGAGAAGAAGACACAGAGAGACGGTGGATGTGGAAAAAGAAGAAGAAGAAGCTTTACAATTACAAATTACTTGATTCTCTTGTGTCCATACAATACTCGTGGAGAGGCTTGTCTCTATCTGTGCATCAAGTTGTATTAATTTTTATGCATCATATCAGAACGCAAGTTAGCTGCAAGAATAGAATAATACCGATAGAAAAGACAGTCTTCTTGTATATTGTTGTTGTTGTTGCAGGCTGTAAGTCATCTTTCCTTAGCCTTGTATATGTATTATGGCTATACATAGCCATAATAAGTCCTATTGTGTTTCATTGTAATGTGTGTATACATATCTATTATCTACTCGTCTTTCACTTCTGCATTGGATTTGGCTTCCTCTTGCGACTTATACAACGTCTGTAGTCTGTACTCTGTACATATATCGAAGTTCTGTTCTCTTGTGTTGTGTTTTATATTCTACCCTCTGTTTCTCATCTTCTTCTTCCTCCTCCTCCATAAAGGATTTATACATTTTCTATGAGACAGATTTTTTCAAAGTGTTGCTATCAATTATAGGCTTCTGGGGGTTCTTTAAATTTCAAAGGAGAAACGGACTCCCGTGCTCCTCTGTATCCAAATCTTTTGTTTTCCTGGCGAAAATACCATGGGAAACACTATTTTTTGTTTAAAATCATTAGCATTTCGTCTGTGTATTGTTAGCTCTTTTTCTCATAAGTCCCCATGCTCTTTTTTCTTTCAATTAAACCCTGGCTAAACTTATGTAGACATCGACATTACATGGACAATGAACACTATATACACATAGTATGAATATGCTGTATGCAATTAATAAGAAAATAAAAGAACTTTTTCTAATGATACTTACTCTATGTATTTTTTGGCTGCATATTGTTCATACATATGTATCTATAACTATGTATCTGTGTTGATAACAGTGCCGTTATCTCTTGAATGTTTTTCGTACACAAGAGTTCAGCTTGACTTCGCGACAGAATTTCTTTTTTGCCTTAGTCTCAATCTCTCTTCGTAACATTCCTACAAATAACATTTCCAACTCTCACTGTTGCAAGCTATTTGCATTGCATGCATAATTCCTGAGTGTAAGGTGACTTCATATGCGTTTCATATATACTGCAGTTTTGGTATAAATATATAATACATGTACATCCGTATGTGCGTGTATTTGAATATACCCAAATCTAAAAACTAATGAAAATAACTCAAGCTAAGAAAGGTATACATATGCATATTTTATACTTGTGTGCATGCATATCAGGATTATAATAATATGCACAAAATATGTAATATAATACGAAAAAACTCACACACAGCAGTATGTAACTAAAATAGTGTGTATTAGATGGTTTAAAAAAGCTGTTATGTATGTAGTGTGTAAAGGCAGATCAAAGGAGAACATGAAACGGGCAGAGGGGCAGTATTAAAGAAAAACTTGAATCTTGCTTTGGTTTTCTTCTTTTGGACGTCTTGAAGTTTTTACACTACCACCCCCTTTTATTCCCAAATTATTTTAATCATCTGGCACAAAAACTAAAAGACGCTTCTTTATTCTGAGGATGCCCATTTTTTGTCTACTCTGTACCATATTATATCTACCTTTTGGATACATTCTGCTTCTATACTTCTTTATCCTCGTCGTCGTTTGTACACATTAATCGTATTGTGTTGGACGATATCTTTGTACCATATGTATATACTAAACATATAATGTGTAAAATGCATTCATTTTTTATACATGCAATAAAAGTAGGTACATATATTTTTGTTTTTTTTCTCGAAGATGTTCTTTTTCCTTGGAAGTTCCTTGTAATCTAAATACGTCTGTATGTATACATAAGGTTTTAACTCTCATACAGGTACATTTCTCTCCTTGTTTTTATAACTTTTTATGTACAAATGATGCCGTTCCAGATATCTGGCCAGCATGGTATAGTTACATCCAAGAAAGGATTGAAATTATACGGACGTTTGTGCATTCTGATGATAAGTAAGTTGAATGAGGGTGAAAAATAGGGTGAAAATAGGTATATTGATGCATGATACAGAATTCAGTAAGAAGAATACAGTACTGAATGAGCACAAGTATTATTATTATTATTACGATTAGGAGTAAGCATGTAGATATTCAAAGAAGGAAGCCTCAATGTTCCATGTGTGTGTTTTTTATGGACAAGTATTTGAGTATGTTTATGATTTTGAATGAATGAAAAAGAAAAGGCAGAGGTAGAGTAAATAAATATACATGTATGTAGTTTTACCTACCTGTCGTCACTTTTTTACCTTTGGTTGTCTTAGGCGGAACCTTCTAATTTTAAATCCCGAATACCCAACTATAACAATAACGTGGATTTTCATGGTCACCAGACCTACGCCATATGACAATGGACAGGGAATATGTATACACAAAATTATGTCCATAGTCCATGTCTTGTGTGGTAAGCATCAGAAGATCCGTAGATTTTATTGTAAGAGTTAAGGAAAGTCCAAGTTATTGGGTATAAATTGTAAACAGTGTGTATACACTAGACATCATAGACTACGCAGTTTAGATTCAAAAAAAATTGTCATTATTATGCTTGCTGTCCTGTATACTTCGTCACCAAAGCCTTTGTCATTACCAACATCAGTAGTATGTACATACGTATTATTATTACCATCGCCGTCATCATATTTATTTTTTATAGTGATAATGACTCAAATTATAAACTGCCTTTTCACTTCTTCTCCTTCCTTAAAATGTAATTTTTATTATGTAAAATTAATTTTCTATCTATTTGTCTAGTACCGACACATAACCCATGTATCACAAACTACAAGAAAAGCTGTAGAGATTTGTCGTCACCTTTATTTGTGAGGAATCTATTTCACCGCCCATTTTCCATTATATCATAAATTTTCCCACCATTGCAGCGTTCATGGCATATTTCATAATCTAAAATGTTCATGATTCATAGTAAATGTTTGAATGAAAATTAATTAATCTTTTCTTTAATAAATCGAGTCTTTGTCTCAATGCGTCATGTTGTAAATATGTACACATGCAAAACTTGTACACTCGGACGATTGAATTTAAAAAACGTATAAAAAACTCGACTCTTTTTGTCGATCAGCCATCATTATTTAGTATGAGTTTGACATAAAGTAACAGACTCGCAACAAGGTACTTACTTTTTGCTCTGCAGAAAATGCAGCATACAGACGAAGGCGAAAGCATTATCTATACATATTCAGACGAGAATAGATGCCTTGAAAAATGAGTAATTATTATAACTTTATAATGGCTTGGGCTCGATCGAACTAAACAGAAACGAGGTCTATATGGGTGGCTTAAGCTACGTACAGACAAAATATTTGCAGCTAGTAAACGAAGGAGAGAGTACATGGATGATTATACAACAAATAATATGTTCCTTTGAATTCGATAGCCAGGAAAGGTTTACATATCACTGAGATTTCTTCATTTACTTTTAAATTTACCTAAAGCTATAACTTCAACGGACTTCTAAGTATATAGACTCCAAATTTGATTCAAAAGTCACATGCATAATGTATATGCTATACATACAATTTGGATGCATAATATATGTACATTCTGTAGATTGTGTGTATACCCAAAATATTTCAGTTATACATAAAATGAATCAGTTCATAATACTGAAATCTCGTTTTTGCTTCAGACGGGATAATCAATACATCAGGTATATTAAAGCCTGGGAAGATTTAAATTTAAATGTGTCGGCTTTTAAATGCTCCTCATCAAAGGCGGTCGGTATCATCGTTTATACAAAGATGTTTCTACACGTAGGTACATGCATACTTTTTTTATGAAGACTGCTCAATAATACAATAATCACGGGAGGGAATTGATTTAGCGAAAATCCACCAAGATGATCTAGTATCTTGTATGTATATCTTACATAATATGTATGTGTTGTGTACGTAAAAATCGTGTATTATACTCTCTGTTTTAGAGTGCACCTCCTGGTAAGCATATGTACATATCATTCAAGTACATTTCCTTGTCTACCTGTGTCGGTACTTAGCTCGACTTAAAATGTATTTAAAGTGACATTTACATTTGGGCGGTGCTACGATTTTTTTCTCCTTCTCGACAAGTATGGATAGGGTAATTAACATGTATTACATGTTTTACAACTTGATTCTCCGCACGCGAGCTTTGGCCTAAGAGCAAAACTTACAATTCACAATAAAGCATATCTAAATGCGTACCGACAAAATATGTATAAGTAGTAAATACGTAAGTAATAAGTACAAGTGTAGAATAATTTTACGGCTATCACCAGATAAAACGATTGTGCCTACGCGTATACTCTGGACAAAACGATGCTGGACGAGCAGTGAAATCTTGTCTTATCTCTTACAATATATGTACAAGTGTACTTACACTTTGTGACTGCCTATTTTGAATTCTAAAAAAAGGTAAAGGTTGAGCGTATTAAATAGAGTGTTAAAGCGGTTAGTATGTATTAGTACAAATAAACACCGTATGTGTATTGTTGATGTTGTTCTCGTTCTCTCTACCTCTCTCTTTAGTAAGTAGTATTAGGAAAAAGTGAGTCTGGAACGGATTTTTACAGAGAGAGAGAGAGAGAGAGAACAAGTATGAAATCAACCCGAGGCTAATTTATTTAAGACAGAGAGAATATAAGTAAGAGAGAGGCATGGAGACGTGAAGAGTGTTAAAAAGGTATGTAGTTTATATGTACAAGGAGTAAAAGGAAGATGGAAAAATGTATGTCTACACAGGAGGAAGGCTAATACAATAAATCTAACCTCGTCTACCTCAACCTGTCGCTTTCTTCCCTTATTTGACCAAACAGCTTGTTTTTGTCATCAACACGTTATGAAATAAATATGAAGCGTTATGAATTTGTCTGCAAGATTACATAGAAAATACTGTTAGTTTATTACTAAACTACTCCTAACTTACACTTTGCGAACGGGCTGTCGGACTCTATATAGTGCATGTTGGTTTGAGATCTCCTTTTCTTTCTTTCGCTCATCCTGACAAAGAGCAAGTTTCGGAATCCTCGGGCTAAACACAATATATGTAAGACAACCAACGTGATATGATTACCTGAAGTGTGTCTTTATCATTTTCACACTCTTTCAATTTAGTTCTTTTCAACTCTTTCATCCCCCGGTTGAGTCAAGTTTTCAATAAAGTGTTGTCGACTTGACAAAATTATTCCAATTCAAGCTATTTCCTCGAGATGTGTTTTAGAATCTACTAGCTGTTGCATTTTTCTCGGTATTTCAGCCGGGCTTTGGAAAAAACAAGCTCCAATTAATTTAATAAAACGAGAATTTTTGGCACAATTTAGTGAACAAACCAACAAAAATTATAAAAAAGTGCAATAGTTTTTCACTGAAATTGTATGAGGATCTTTAAAAAAATAAACCAAGTAGCCCTTGCCTTTTATATCCTGTGTTTGTTTGTATTTATACGCTATGTATGGAAATGACATGGTGAGAAGGAATTATTTCGTCCCATCTAAAAATAAATGCATTGTATACATTGCACTGCAACAACGATGACATTTGCATGGAAATGAAATGAAAGACATGTCACTGTACTCTATATATATATTCGTATCATGTGCATTGTGGAATAGACGATAATAAACTTGATGAGTCTTTGAGACTTACGATCTTGTGGTCTTGTGGCTACAACAAGTACAGCTAACGTAAAAAAGGTAACGAAGTAGATTAATTGTCCGGGGAAAGGATTTTCAGATGAAAAATAGTTTGGAAAAGCTCCTATTTTTTACTATGACAGTTTCACGCTGTGCCAGAATAGGTGGGGTACTACTATGATCTTACCATATAATAGAATAGGATAATAAACTCTTGGACTGGTGCACTACACTACGTATGCATATGCAAGGAAGACGAAAAGTAGTAACAAGAATAAGAATAGGCAATTCAGATTGACTTGACTTTTTGCGAAGGGTATCACTAGTGTCAATCAACTTTCCATTGACCTTAGCATCCATCAAATAGACCACAATATGTGTATGTATAAAATAAAGGTTTATTTCCCTTACTAAACGATGATTTAAATTTTCAATTCAACTCCCAAAATACTACAGGGTATTAGAAATTGGGGATTTAAAAACCAGTAATCCTTAAAGTTTTTTAAAAGTATGTATATCTGCATACACGGAGGAAAAGTAAAAGTTACGTAACACACCACAGAATTGTTTTGGAAAATAAATAAATGAACACCATAGTGAACATGCAGTCGTTTTGTTTTGTACTTTTAAACCAAAAGATTTTTTCTTTTTTTTAATGCAATAAGCATGAGGCAAAGACCAAAGATAAATCTTGTTTAGTCGCTCGATAAATCTGAATATGGGATAGCTAAATGTGTCATGTTAAAGACAATAAAAACAAAAAAAGAAGATCAGTTATCTATCCACCGTCTCTCTGTTAGGGATCATATCAACAACAAGGCAAAGCCATAAGGGTTTGATTGTTTTGTATGTACTTTCTCTCCGATTTAAAAAAAAGACGAGGAAAATGAAAAATTGAAAAATGTCATTTTGTTCCTTGAGCGCATCTATGTGTACATGTACAGCTAGAATGGAATACCCGAATGCAGTGTTAAAAAGTACTCAACAGTAGACATAACTACTAAATGACTGTTTTTTATTTGGCTGTCCTTCGGTTACATGTACATAATAATATTGTATAATATTTTATACTATACATAATAAAATGGTCATTGTTGTTTAATCTACAACGTGATGAGCACGCATATGTATACATATGTTTTTCACCCAAGATTCGAGTGTAATTTAGTATGGAAAAAACTCATGTGTGGTTTTTTGTTGCGAGAAATATTTCTGGAGTACATATGAAAATACATTGGTGTACAGTGTACAAAAACCGTCTCATATCACTATAATTCCTCCTTTGTACTCTTTGGGTGATATTCTATGCATTATTATAAGCATAGTGTGTATATAAGATGTACAGAATGTTAAATGGATAAAAACTGATACTAATATTGATACATGGATATAAATGATGATGTGTGGCAGACAAGGAGAGTTTTTGGTGTTATTGATGACCACCTAAGTTGACTCGGCGTCATCTTTCTATTTTCTCTCCTCTCTTCGTCCTTTTATCCGTCAATTCTTCCTGGAGCGATTGACTATCTGTTATTGTATCCTGCAATGATACTTTTGTTTGTGTCTTCTCTGCTGTGCCTTTTTGAGTTT
>JAQIVE010006249.1:0-11766 GCA_034698285.1 Sminthurinus bimaculatus | reverse complement strand
TTTATTATTTTGATTATAGCTTATAGGTAGTATAGCTTTTAATTAACAAAAAAAATTAAAATTATAGTTTTTATAAATGTGGTTTACAGGATAAAAATCAAAGTATTGATTTATGTTTTTTTTTGTTTTATTGTGGGATAAATAGGCAAAAGCAAATCAAGCGAAGAAACAGTCGGCACAATTAGCACCGGTCATTGATTTAAATAAGTCATCCAAATATACAAAGGATGAACTCTACGACTCCTCGACACCCCCCTCAACATCATCGTTTAGCACACCCTTTTCGGTCCGAAGTACAACCACTGTTGTAAAAGAATCCCGGAGAAAGAAACATAACAAATCTTTGTCTACCTATCTATCTGTGGATTCGCAGTGGCAATTTGATAACGAGTATGATCCCTTATATCCAAACGATTATGAAAAAGCTCTAAGGGATTTGAGAGAGAGACGTGATAAAGAAGCTGAAGAAGAAGAAATTAAGAGGCGGACAGAAGATATTAGGTATATGTTTTATGTCGTTATTCACCTGTAATTTGATTAAGTACTTACTGTAAATTGTTTTATTGTATTGGAGGTATTAAACATTACTATAGTACAATTTTTATATGTGTGGCTTTTAATGCGTCACACATGTATGCATGCATGACAAATGACAAAATAAGAAATAAGAATTATCCTTAATTACATACCCTTTTTTATACTTTGTAGGGATGATGAAGAAAATTTTGTTCCCTCGTCAACAAAGCCACCCGGAGGTGGAGGAGCTGCAATTGCTCCTCCTGCATCCTTATCACAATCATACGACTTGGATAAAAGTGATACAGGTCCAGGAAGTATGTCATTAAGTAGTGGAGGTGGTGGTAATTTTGGCCTCGGAGTTGGGTCTGGTGCAAACGCGGCTGCAAGAATTATGGCTAAATATGGTTACAAAGAAGGACAAGGCTTAGGGAAAAAGGAACAAGGAATGGCCACAGCACTTATGGTAAAAATTGTTACTACTTAAACATTTTTTGTAATTCAATTTGTTTTGCAAATATTCTAGTTTAACTTCAGTTTAAGGAAATTTTATTCTCTTATTTAAAAATTGAATTCACGAATAAACTATTTTGACGTTGGTTAGTCTATGTATATACGTTAGTCTTATACGATTTCATTCAAGTTATACTAAAGGGTAACTACTGTAACGGTATATATTTTTTGTGTTTAACAATAGGTTGAAAAAATTACCCATCGAACTGGAAGAATAATTCATGAAAAGGATGAACAAAGGTCATCGATACCTGAACCTACAGTTGGAACAGTTGCCCTCCCTGGAAGTTATGGGACTCCTCCGATTGTACCCTTAGCGTTAGCTCAATACAATGACGATGAAGAAACTATGGAGCCTGAAGATGAACCAGAGCCTGAAGACCCTACAAGAAATCCTTCAAAAGTAGTTCTTTTAAAGGTACATTGTTATAATTTTTAACATGTCGTTTTTTATATGTGCATAACGAAATATATACGAGAATTTTAAACCTGTAAATTGAGAATCGGAATGTTTTCCTTTTGTATAGAATATGGTCAGTCCACAAGAAGTGGATGATGACTTAGAACCTGAAGTAAAAGACGAATGTAATACAAAATATGGTCCTGTAATCAATGTTACTGTCTTCCAAATGCCCGATATGGATGGAGATGATGCCATTCGGATATTTGTCGAATTTGAACGTGTCGACTCTGCCATGAAAGGTAAACATTTCAACTTACGTTAAATATTCAGACATTCCAAGTCAAAATTCCAGTCCACTTTATCATCAACATGGACTGAATTATGCTCCATCAAAGAAATATGAATTTTACCTAGTCGGGGGTTCTTTCATGATTCTCTCTTTGTTTGTCAGTCTATCAAAATTTCTAGAATTCCTAAATACAAACTTCTACCGTACAAAATAGAATTTTGCATACAATTGAGTGACACGTACCTTGACAATAAGCTAGACTCCCATTAGGACTTTAAGTATGATTGAAGGAATTGAATGGTTGAAAACTTTGCAGTAGCATATTGACTTGTGAACAAAGTGGCCTTTTACATAAAAGTTAATGCAAATTATCCGAATAAATATAAATGATTTTATATTGTTGTTTTTCTTTCCAGCCCTTATTGATCTCAATGGAAGATTTTTCGGTGGTCGACAAGTAAAAGCCCTATTTTATGATTATGAAAAATATACAAATTTAGAACTAACGGATTAAATACTTTATATTTTATGTTTTTGTCTTTAAACAATAACCGTTTTTTAAATTGCTTCCCACTTGTCTTTTTATATATTACATATATATATATACTATAAAAATCATGTTCGTAAATATGTGCAAATATTTTCTTGTCTATATTTATGTGTACATATTCTGAAGAGTGGTGTTTTTTGTATTTATACTCAAGTTTACCTATATTATTATAATGTAGAATAGATTAAGTGTAGCTAGTAGATGTATATTTGTAGTGTAGCAAGTTATACTCAGGCTGAGGAATAAGACCTAAAATGATACTTATTTATAATAATATCAATTTATACATCAGACTATAATAAAAAGATTTCTCATCTTTTGAAAAGTGAATGTAAGAGCAATAATAATAATTCTTAATTGTTTCATAAAAGAAGGAAATAATAACAGTCACATTCAAAATGAATACAAGTATTTTGGTAACTCGTTTTGCTATTTATGTATTCGCACCGAGAAAAAAATTTCTTTAAGAAACTACTGACAATGAGGTGTTGAGTATGTAATATTAGATATAAGAAAGGTTCTGAAAAAGGTTTACAAATCAGATAAATCGTTGAAATTCGAGACAAGGGGAAATGTCTTTAAAGAATGATTTCAAATTGAATTAATGTTTTTCAATTTCTCTTCTCTACATTTTTTAGTTCAAGAGTCATAGTTGAATTTGTAGAACTTGACTATTACATACATATATTGATGTAGGTATGTATGCATATTATGACACTTTAAATATGAGTGTTCAGTGGCAGCCTGATCATGCATTATCTAAGTCATGGAAAATTGGAACATATACATATTAGAATGGACTAGAATATATAATTACAAATTACAAACCATTTATCAGTCTCATTGTCAGTACACATGACACATGACTTGCGTTGTTCATATCACGAAGAAGGCGGATTCGCATGTTCTTTTAGCCCACAACTCAGTGATATCAAAATAAAAACATTAAACAGCAATAAAGGAGAAGGAAAATAAAATAATCAAATGGTTGATGGCCTTTGACAATCCTTCCTATTTAATAAACAACTGGTGCTAGTTTCTGTCTGTACTTTGTACATGTGATAATATACTACTCGTTCGTCGTTCCTTAACGGAATGAGACATTTGTCACATATTTCGAGAAAAATTTAGTAAAGCAGTTTTTGTCGCTACACTTGCACTCGCCTTAATGCCGGCACATCTGACATGGCTGACATGACAGTTCAAAGGTTACGGTTGCGGATCGTGGAGTCGCGAAGCGGATCGGATCGTTGGCTATAAACTATAAATTCCGTCCGATTAGTTCTATGGAGAACACCATGAGTTCAACTTAAGTATATTATTGCCAACTATTCTAAAATTTGTTATCTTTACGACCTCACTATATTGCTCTATTATTATTGTTGAACTTGCTGTCTCAGTCATCAATTTTGAACGCTGCTTCCTCTGTATTGTACCATCATACATATTTGATATGGTGCAGTTTGTTTAAGAGCTGGTCATTTTTTTTTCAGTAGTCATTCTAGTACAAACGTATGTTTTTTGGTTTTGCGAATCGTGCTTATCATTATCTTGCTTCGCGCATATTCCATATTCTATTTTAGAATTAAATAAGTAATGCCTTTTATTATTTTAAAAAGATTTAACCACCTGTTCCATCTAATACAGTCAAAATTTTGACTGTATTAATATAATATAGATGTAGATAACTAGACACACATGAAATAATTTTAAAAGTAGACTCCAATCCTTTTGAAACTTTTAGAAGCTCCAACTTGTTTTACTATCGGATAAATAAATGTTATAGTGAACTTGAAAGAAAAACAATAATAATGAATGGGCCTTGGTTCAATTTAATCATCTCGCATTTCAATTCTATCATGAGTATACTTCAACTTTTATTATCAACATTTTACCCGGCAGTAGGTTTATATTGTTTATAAGTTAATGTATACAAATACCAATATGTATGCACAGTTTAAGTAGGTACTTATAGATATACGTAGGGGTGGGCACATGAAATGAGCGATGGTATGAAGGAATGGAGCTACAAGCATATGGTTGCAGTATGATACGTGTTGGTACAAATGTAGGTGCTGCACTAGGTTTCAGGTCAATCCCTTCGCGGATAGGGAAATGAGAGACAAGAACCGAAAAATCCGAATTTCGGTCTTCAAATTCCCGGATCGTACTGGAAATCCGGAGTCGATTCAAATGCGCACTTGTATTGTAAACTGCAGTTATCCCTCTCTTATCTGATGTGACTTTCTCGAAAATCGGACAACGGACAGAGTTTTGGCAATCAATTTAAGTTGGAAACTCAATAGAGTGAAAGTGGGGTCGCCGAAGGCCCATAAGAAATACATGTAAAAGACCCGAAAAGTGAATTTTTTCATAAATTTCTTCTAAACGCACAGTAAACGGGTCTGCATATTTTGGAGTAGGATAGGTCTATACGCAGAGCTAAATGGCCTTTCTCATGGTCATAGTCTCTTTGTTGCCACTTCTCTTTTAAACTTTTAGCGATCAATTGAAACGCATGAAAAAAATCTTGAATTTTAGAAAACTTGAGAACTCCACCACAGTTTTTTCTCTCATTTCCCTATCCGCGAACGGATTGACCTGAAACCTAGTGCAGCACCTACATTTGTAACAATACACAACATACTGCGACCATTGACTTCTAGCTCCATTCCTTCATGCCATCGCTCATTTCATGTGCCCACCCCTACGTAGTTATACATAGCAAACATCCAGTGAGATACATTCACAGTCATTATTTTGATACCCAACGCTTCATATTTTCAAATAAATGAGATCTATATCTATATTATTATGATAACATGAGATGCTGCTTTTGCTTACATGCATTGTATGAATAATATACACATGGTTGTTAATTGTTAAATATATAAAGCATTCAAATGTTCGTCAAACTAAACATACATGGACATAGTTAGGTAAGTGTATACTGCATTGTATTTTAAGATGCGGCCTACGGAACAAAGTGTCCAAAGATTGCTTTGAAAAATATCATTATTTCATTTCTTTTTATAACTAAATTAGTTGATAATGGTATTTACGTCTCAAAGTTGTGAGTTCACTAAATGATGTTAAATAAACTATGCATATAGAAATTTCTAAATGCATCGTCATTCACTATTACACGCGAATTTGGTCGATTGTACTACGTACTATTGCTTGATTGTATTACGTTTACCATGTGTATAATTCTTGTATATAAATTCATGTAAGTATGTGTATTATCTTTTTCTCATGCAAAAGATAGGTATACACATATTAAATATTATGATGTAAGAGAAAGTATAGAAAAACTTGACGCATACTTAACCTCTTCTTTCCCCAGTAGAAACAGGGGTCGCAGACCTATCGAATGGCCCTTTATATGGAAATTGACCTTGAGGAATTGAAATCCAAACTATCCAAAGCAGTTGCTAAGGTAACCTAATACATGTTAATATGTATGGAAGAAAATGTCCCGGTTACTGTGGCCCAAAAGTTGCAATAGTTGATTTTGTATCGTGTTTGATGCTGACTGAATCCACACTATGCTCTATGCTACAATACAGATGTCATGTTATAAGAACGGTAATGAGAATGTCACGACTGTCAACTGAGGATTATTTCAGGTTTCAATAGAACTGAAAAAAGAAATACGAATGAATCATCTAGTTTGTGCACAAGGATAGAATTTTCACAGATGGGAGGAGGAGAATAAAATATTTATTCAAGTCGGTGTAATTTTTGAAGCATAAACTAGGAATGTTTGACTTGATTGACTTACTTAACGCGTGTTTTTCAGCCCCTTGAATACATTTTTTACCAGCTGTACATTTATAACTTAAATAACATATTATATAATAATATAATATATAGTTGTTTGTACATACATGTTTACATAGTTGTAAGTTGTAACGACTTTTGTCTTCACAGGAGCTGGTGTGACCATAAAATACAAGGGACCTGTCGTATAAGTTATGCATTATGCATATGTACATAATATGTATAATGTATACGCTCTAGAAAAGAGGGATATGAAGTACAGGGACAAAAAAACGTGAATGAAGCGTGTCAAATGAAACATACACAAAATTTTACATTCAGAGAGAGCCTGAAGAATTGTAATAATACTAATATGTAATAATGATAACAATAAATATATTATTATTTTTCTAAAATGCCTTTCGGTCTCACAACTTGATAACATAATATATTTACTGGTGTGAGTTGGGAGTTGAACATTGAACATGTACTGGAAAAAGCATTTACACCAGCAGCAGAACAAGTCGTAAAGAGGCTGAGATAACAAGTGGGATAAGAGGCAATATTTAAGATGGAGGTTTGTAGTAAACTGTCGGGGTCAGATGAAGAGGTCATGAGATTTGCAACTGGAACTCTCTTGCTTTCTGTTTTCTGTCGTCTTAGTTAAATATTTATGTTATATATAAAGCATAGAGTAAAGAGGAAGAATCGAGTCGTCTAAGATGTCGATAAAACCAACTACCGCAAATTATTATGCCCATATATTCAACACTGAGTAATAAATAATGCTCGAACATATCGGTAGCAGTAAAAAAATAATAAATAATGGTCCATCATGTCCTTTAGTTGCTTTGTTTTTGTTTTGTCTGCTCGCCAACGTTCCACCGACCAACCAACCAACCTTTTTTTCCTCTTCCTGCAATTATGCTAAAAAGGGCAAAACGTCACACTCTCAAGTCATGTCGCACTTTATTACCACTTGGAACAAAAAAGCAATGTACTTACATGCCCATGAGTTTAAATACATACATACAGAAATATGTAATCAGATGTATTCCAAGGACTCATCTAAAACTGCCAAACGGAAGCCAGCGTTCAAAAGTACAGGGTGGACTTTTATGATTTAGACGGCCAAACGTCGTTTCATCAATTTAATGGGAATATGTATGTAGGTATTGGAATCCTGCCAGCTGGGTCTAGCGGCGCTTGGAGTGGTAACGCTCTGAGAGTCAAGCTGGGCTAAGCGCCGGTGTACGGGATGGATTGGTGACAATCTTTAACTGTACATCGGGGTAGGATAATCCAACTTGGCTCGGTGTTAGTACGGGGTTGGTCATTAGAGGTCACTGTCTCTAATGCCTAGATACACAGACATTGCAAAGCCTTGCAAAGAGAAGCATATGAAGGGTCTGGCTCCAATGGTGGGCATGTGGCTCACATAAGTGGATTGTTGGGCCGTTTGTGTATCTGGATGGGAATGGAGAAGTTCCGCAATAGGCCCAATTGGCGGCCCGCGCGGCTCACAGAAATGTGACTCTAAATATTTATCTATTTATCTATGTAGTTATTGAATTTTGTACTGCTCATTGTCTATGATTTTAAAGCCACACGCCTGTCTAATATTTTAAGGAAAATTGTTAATTTTAAAACTTCAAAGAAGGAAAGGTAACATGTTGTACATGTGTTTATCAAGTCAACTTTATTGATTCAATTATTTATTCACGACCTATTCAATCAAATCGTGAGCACGGACACATGAGTTGTCATTTAAATGTCAGATCCACTCCTCCTCTTTTTTCTTCATTATTTCTTCCATATCAAACATAACTGCCCACAAAACATTTCATAAATGAAAACCCCTGTTGAACAATTAGTTAAATAATTCCGTATCTATAATATGTACGTATATGTATGGAATTCTACTGTACCTTGTCTCCCTCACTTTCATACGTGGTTCATTAAAAAATATGATAATATGATAACTGTTGGCATTGTGTTATTATTTTGTTTATTTCCTCTCTACCTTCGATACATTCGGAATCAGGTGGCGACGATCTGATTGAAACAATTAGATTCAGACACAACCTGACTTTGTATTTTGGGATTCTTCAGTATTAATTAGGTATTAATATGATGTAATATTATCATGTTGCACTTGAATTAGAAATTATGCACTATGAACACCATTTAGGTTGAAAAATTTTCTAAACTACCAGAAGAACACCAACACCTTTGGCAAAACTTTTGGTCGGAAAAATAATAATGAGCAAATTTACTTCAAACGCGATACATAAGGAACAAACTGTAATATCCTACGAGTAAATGGAACCAACCATTTACTGACTGTAGTGATGAGATTCGACAAAATTGACTACATGTCTATGCCTCTTCTGTGAGGACCAGAAGAACAGATCACCTTGAGGATTAACACTTCTTTGGTCACCTGTAACACCTATATCATCCTACACAAACACTGCAAAAAATGAAATTTCCTAAATAATCAAAGTACACGCAAATATGTATGTAGCTTGTACTTATGTATATGCTATTTATGTGGTCGTCTGCACCATACATAATCATGCACCTAATACTTCAGAAACGTTTTTGTGCTAGTTTGTAAAATCTACAGTCCAACCAAACTAAGTATATGTTATTATTATTAGTCTTCCCCTCAACTTTAAATTATGCTGTAAACTAAACTCTACAAACTACAAACAACTACAGGCAAACTAATTTTACATGCAAAAATAAACCTACGGCCATTAAAAAATTTAACCAACAATCAGCAAAAAAAACCAAAGTATTTAAGATATTAGGGCAGATCCCATTTTAAAAGTATTATAATAACATTATGTATGTAGTAATAGAAGGTAGACGGTATTAGTGCTATCGACGATTATCAATAAATCCAAGAGTCAATATATTTTTTCTTTCCGTACCCGCCCACGTGGATTTTGGTCGAGGTACAGGCAGTCTATTTGAACGTCTCCCAAACTGCAATCTTCTTTGTCTATTTTGCCACCACGATGATTATTATTATCATAGTTGCATATTTTCGACGAGTTATTCTTATTACAATGACTTGTGTACGGTGATGGATTTAATAAACAGCTATTGATTCGCTCAATAAGGCAAGAGAGTCTCTCTGACGGCCGATGATGGGATGAAGATGGTGAGGAATCTGAAGTTTTGCATGAAGAGGATGAACGAGATCGTACTGAAGGGCATTTTACTTCAGACTTAAAGTCGTCAGTCAACTTAAGATTCCGATTTTCATTACTATTAACATAATTATAACTATTAATATTGTTATTATTGTTATCCTCGTCATGATCTTTATCAATATTCAAGTAAGAAGAAGGACAAACATTTGGTCGCTGTAATATAATAAAGTTTTTTTCATCCAAATACTCATCATCACCGACCCAATGATAATACTCGTGTGATATTTCTCCTTCATTGTCATTATCACAATTATCATCGTTATCATCGTTATCATCATCATCAGCACCAACATCTTCTTTTTCATTTTCTTGTCGTTCTTGAATGCTCTTTTGCTTTTCAAACAAGTTTAATTCAGCGTATTTTTTCGGTTTACATGAAACCTTGTCGGATCTCCTTTTTAGACTGGGTAACTTCCACCATTTCCTCTTACTGTTTGCCGCCGTAACTTGTTCCGGTTCCGTTTCTGAAGAACCACTGTCACAACCACTGTCACCACACTCCATATTACTATTACTACGACTTTGACTGTGCTCCCGACTATTCACTCGCTCATTCTCATCCTCAACAATGACACACACACAATAATGACTTGGCTCAAAATATGAATAGGGAGAATACAAAGAACTTTCATGACCCTGAGACACAGAAACGGAAGAAGATGACCGAGAATCACATGGTGGTTTTTCACTACCAAAATAATGTCGCCGCACTAGAACAGGTGAGGCTAACGCAGAAGAAGAGGTGGACGAAGTTGAGGAGGATTTGGGAATCACGGGTGCAGGAGGAGAACTTTTTCTTTGAACAATATACAACATTTTGCCCCTTTTATTATTGACTAAACTCTATAGGTAACAAAATTTCCACAGGAATAACAACTTTAATATGGATAACTATTGAATGGCACCATGCATGAAGGCACTATACCCTGTACACTTAATAAAATAATATTAGCAGAAGAATGAAGAACATAAACTAAAATTAGAAATACACTGTAATTTTAACTTCGAATGCATGGTGTAGCAGGAGCAGCACCGACAGTGACAGAACAACATTTTCCTGTCACTCGAATTAGGCAACTAAACCTGCTCGCTGTTGACTGTTGCTAACTCAAAAAGCTTACAGCAAAGTCATGAAATACAAGTAAGTAAGTAAGTACGCCATACTCAATGCTCAAGCCTCTTCGTAGCCCACAATGAGGAGACAAGAAAGGGCTGATGATTGTGATAATAGCGATAGTAAGGCTGATGACGATGCCAAACGCTGTGACAGAGCAAAGAAAGTCATGCAAACTTTGTAAAACGCACAAGTCTCAAATCTCAAGACCAATAAAGTACAGGTGTTCTGTTCAGCATATTTAGAAAGAAGAAATCATCCCTCTGCACTAGATTTAGACGAGAGTAAAATACGGCTGGATTAGAACTAAATATTTGTTGTATAGTAGTACTAGAATCTGCATCTACCATATTCCAATCCATAATGTAATATAACAAAGATCTCTCTTATCTCACAAATTAAGAAACCCCCATAAAAACTTTCACACAAGTAAGTTCCAAATTTTTTAAATTTTTTATTCTCTTTTCTTTTACTTCGACTTTCAATCACAGCTCCCACATGTACCACGATTTTATTATTTCACTTTTCGACGATTTTGTACACTCACAGGTATATCACCTCTCTCTTCCGTTTGCACATACACCGTACATGTACATACTTATGCACATCGTGGTCATCTAAATATCGTGGACGAACTCTTAACCATAATATATTGGTAGTACAATACTATAGGCCGAGTTCATAACCCCCTTTTTCGAATGGTCAAACCACTCTCAACTTGCCTAATTTGGTCACTAGCATACATACAACACACAACAAAACAGTCCGCGACATAGACAAAAATGAGCATATATGTATACATAGTTATACAGTATCTAAAAAAAGTATCTTGTACATTTTGCCCCATCATCAGTTTGATGCTGTATTTTCATTAATATCAATTGGAAGTTCATGGTTTCGACATATGTTATACCCCATTTAATAATGATTCTGTGGACATAACAATCATTGGGGTATTCAGTCTATGTGACCGGTCACAGGGGTCAAAACAAATCAATGTTACTTTTTCACCTCAAAAAAGTATCTAGTACATCCACATTTTTTTCTTTCTTTCATGTGTGGGGGGTTGTAGGGGGGTTGGAATTAAAAACCCTAAGCATAACTGAATAGTTTGGAATGTGTACTTAATGTTTACGTCCGATTTGGTCCAAATCCAACGACCCAGTCCCGAGAAACAGCCATCGCGCGAGGCTCTTTCCTCCCGTTCAAATACACGTAAAATCATGGTGGAGATGTAGAAATATCCGAATTACATACATTTTCATCATAAAACCTAAAAATATTATTACAGATTCGTAATTTTGATGAAATTTGGACTATAAAACATATAACTCACTTTGGGTATACGTGGGATTGAAGGCGCTACACATACGGCCAAATGTGAAGCAAGCGACG
>JAQIVE010006248.1:0-11770 GCA_034698285.1 Sminthurinus bimaculatus | reverse complement strand
TGGTTTTCCAAGATATTTACCGTCTTGTGACCCACAGAATCACGCCATCGGATAAGGAAATTATAATGGTGTTTGATGTGTACAGTGTACAGGATATGTAATATGTATGGATTATGGATTCTACCTGTTTTTCGGCGACATAATTGAACACGGTAACATAGCAGTAGCAACACAACATGTGACAAAATCCAATTCCACCGATGACGATGGCAAATTTTTTCAAGTCTTTATAAATGTGCTCTTCACGGTCATAACTTGAAAAAATCGGGAAATTTGTCGGGTAAAAATAATACCGTAAAATATGATAATACTACTTTTTACTTTTATGACCGGAAATCTTTACTCACTAGAAGCGACCTTCGTGTTGAATCAAACAAGTTTTGTTCCTCGCCTGACGATTCCTATTCTTCTCCAGCAACACCATCACGTCTGCCAGGTGACCAAAATAAATGTCCAGAGCTGGAATCAAACTTCCTGCAAGTAAGAACGAATGCGTACAATTTTCAATTTTTTAACCAATGTTTTTATTGCTCCATGGATTTTATAATAAATGTATAACACTGCGTTTTGAATCAGCAGAGTCCTCACCAGCTCCCACGCAGGCCAACGTAGCGAGACAAAGGAGTGCTCGCTCTTTCTTGTTTGTGTATGAAAACTGTAAGGAAAAATATGAAACTTGAAACATAATAATATCATGATGTTTGATATTTTAGTAAGAATGAAAAGGAATATGTACATTAAAGCAAACGTACAAGCTGAAAGAATTTGACTTTCTCGATCCCTTCTATCTTGGTCTCCTTGATGACCGTTGTAGCTCTTCTTCCTCCAAATCCATCTCGACTGTGACTCCTAAATCATTGAAGAGAAACGACAAAAAAAGGTCACGAGGAGTATGTACGTATAAGTAGGTATGTATAAAATTAAGATGGGACATATCGGAAAATTAAATCAGGATTTCAAGATGACGAAAAACTTACATGTTCTGAATGCCGCAGTGTACAAGATTGACTCAAGATGACCATTTTTATCAGCTTTTATTTCCATTTAATATGACATGCTAACGGCGTACGCTGGAAATGTAGAGTGTGGGGTCTAAGAATGAGATGGTTGATCCTTATACCACACATTGATGAATTGATGATTGATGATTTCCTTTTTAAACTGTGACCTAATTACTTGAGGGACAACATCGGAGGAACCTTAATAAGATCCGGATTTTTCTATTAAACTTAAATTTATTATGTCCATTTTGCTAAAAATTCACCAAAAACAAGTAAAAATAATGCTCAACCAAAATAAAACAGCCTTTTTTATTTCTAAAAATTAAATTCAATGATGATGATGACTGATGACAAAGATGTGCAATGTGCAGTGAAAGCTGAAACATGAAAGATAACTATATGAATGAAAAATGAAAAAACAGTTAAAAATTCTGATGAGGTTAACCAAGGCAACCATGTTTTTTTATTCATTTTTAATTTTTAATTTTGTTGGCGTTTTTGTCTAAAAAGTACAATCAAAAAATAAAGTTCCTGTATAATTTATCACTACGAAGATTTTTCGTGACCCTGCTGTATCTTCCACAGCTTATAATAGATTCCACGCTGACTCAAAAGCTCTGAATGTGTCCCACTTTCGCTCAGAATTCCATTGTTGACCACGAGAATCTTGTCACAGTTTTGTATGGAGGAAAGTCTGTGGGCGATGGTGAACGTTGTCCGACCTGAGCTGGCATGCTCCAGGGTGGCCTGAACAATTTTTTCACTCTCTGTGTCTAAGGCACTCGTGGCTAAATAACAAACAGGAAGCAAATTTTTTCATAAATTATACAATAATAGATAAGTAAAAAATGACCAACCCGTACTTTTATCAGTAAAAATAGTAAAAATGTAAAAACAAAATACCTTCGTCCAGGAGTAAAATGGACGGATTTCGCACCAGCGACCTTGCAATCGCAATCCTTTGTTTTTGTCCCCCGGACAGTTGAGATCCCATTTGACCCACCTTGGTCTCGTAGCCCCCGGGGAGGGAGGCGACAAAATCGTGAATATTTGCGGCCCTTGCCGCTTCAATAATGTCCGTCATGGGGACCTCCCTTGAGTTGTCCCCATAAGCAATGTTTTCCGCCAGACTTCGGTCAAACAAACTCGGCTCCTGAGCCACGAGAGCCATTTGAGATCTGAGAGCGTTGACATTGAGACGGGCAATGTCTATATTGTCAATATTTACTTCTCCCTTTGTGGGGTCGTAGAAGCGGAGAATGAGCTGGATGCAGGTACTTTTTCCACTCCCGCTGGGGCCACACACGCCCAGATGCATGTGCGGCGCAATTTTTAGGTTGAGACCTTTCAGAATTTTACTCATGGGTCGCGTCGGGTAACTAAACTCTACGTTGTCAAAGGAGACGTGACCCTCGCAGCTCCGGATTTGAAGACCAACTCCGGGGGAGAGGTCCATCTCTGGACGAGTGTCCAGCAGCTCCATAATTCGAGATCCGGCTACTTTTGCTTTGTTGTAGTTTGGAGCAAAGGCCAGCGTTTGACCCAACATCAACATGGTCCAGATTAGGGCTTCTCCGATTCTAATTGCAAGTGAAGACATTGTCATTTATCATTGCTCCATAAAATTGGACAAAATTTGTGGGTGTAAACAATAAAAATGGACATTAATTTTTACATAAAAATCTTGGTGTAGTCCACATTTTCATCCTTGATCAAAATTCCTCCGTAATACATGACGGAGGCATAAGCAAAGTATAACAGGGACTGAGACAAACCGTAGACGAAGCCTAACATGTGGGAATGTCTTAATGCTTTCCTGGAAAAATATATATAAAAAAGTCATAAAAATTAAAGGTCAATTAAGATTAGAGTTGAAAATTTTAAAATGTTATCAAAATTTCCATCAAAATTACAAGCAAGTGTTTTTGAAACTTACACATGAGGACTGAGCAGGGCATCCCCGTACATTTGCACAAAGGCTTTTTCTTTACACAATGACGCCACGGTTCTAATATTCGTCTATTAGAAATTCAAAATAAACAAATAATTGTAATTATCATGCCCATAATTTAAATATTCTGTAATTACTCCAATTATACGTACCACGGCTTGATATGCTAATTTTGAGGCCTCTTCTGTCGCCTTTTTCTCGTCCACCTGCTGCGCTTCTATCATTTTCCCACTGTAATAAGCCGCAATGATGATGAAGGGAACAAAGGACAAGGCAACGGCTCCAACTTTTGGTAGAACATACAGGGCAAGCCCAGTGGAAATTGCGATTGTTGTGAAGGCTTGAACCACTGTCCCAAGTCGACTTCCGGTTGCCTAATACAATACAGTTCCTTAATTTTGAGGTCATTTTTTACTTCAGTTTTATATTAATTAAAAGTATCCATAGAATAATATTATTTACCCCTTGGACACTGGCCGCATCGGCGGAGAGACGCGTGACAAGTTTTCCCACAGCATTATTCGGACTGTCATACCAGCCCGTACTTTGTTTCATCATGGCTGTAAATGCCAGTCTCCTCAGTCGATTTGTGAGGGCCTCTCCCGCAAAACTGAAGGAGATGAGCGCTCCAAATATTGTGACTCCGGCCGCGATTCCAATGCCGAGAAAAACTATGGCATAGTAATTGGCCTCATCTCGAGCCTTATCCGAGTCTGACAGAGCGAGAATGCCCATAAAGTCCCCAAAGAAGAAGGCGTACAAGGGAAGAATGCAGCCGTGAGCAATTGACATGATAATCCCTGTTGTGATCAAAGGCCATTCCTTCATATTGAGCTTGAGGAGACGGTAGACTATTGGCATTTTGCTGTCCGGTGATTTCTGCAAAACATTTTGGTACAAAAAAATTGCCACAAGTTGCTTTTTTGTACACACAATTTTGAATGTGCATAATAATGATTATTACTTAATGATAAAACCTTAAAATTCATGCTCAACCTGTGTAACCGGCTCTGCTGTTGATGTAATGTCTAAAACATCTTCTTCGTCCTCAATCGGAATTTCCTCTGATGTGGATAGACGTCCAAGGGCTTTCTCCCCGCTACTTTCACCGTAGCTTGTGCCTTCCTCTGTATTTTGTTGCTCATTATGGCCACTCATTTGAGCGGTCACCAGGTCAAAATAAAGTCCTTTTTTCGCTAGCAGCTCGTTGTGAGTGCCCATTTCAACTACCTGGAATTTACACACAACTTTTGTTTCAAAATTACCCACGAACCACACATACACAAAAAAAATTATTTAAGCTAGTTGATGATCTCGATAAATTAGATTGATTTTATTGTAGATACTTTGCCATTTTGCAAGGAGACGATGAGATCGGCGGCTCGAATAGTTGACAGTCTATGGGCTACTATTAAGGTTGTTCTTCCGGAACTTGCTCGCTCTAGGGCCACCTGGACAATCTTTTCGCTCTGCGTGTCCAGCGCACTAGTGGCTAGTGAGTTAATAAATTATCATCAAATCCCTAATTGAATTTCGTGTGTGCATTTAAAAAGTTAAACAAAATTAATATATATTTGGATTATTTTACCTTCATCGAGCAGCAAAATGGCCGGATTTTTCACCAGAGATCTACAAATAAATTACCGTGTATTATTTTTACTTTCGTTAGCCAATTTATTGGAAAACTGGAGAAAATATAACATTTTATAAGCAAAAATACCTTGCAATGGCGATTCGTTGTTTCTGACCCTGTCAAAAAAAATGTTAAGAAACCAATGTTTTATTTCTAGCAATATAGAATTTATGATAGTTTGAGAAAATCTCTCATTTTGTGCTGTTATTTACCCCTGAAAGTTGTGAGCCACGATCTCCAACGACTGTTTCAAATTTCTAAAAGGTTATCAAATACATCATAAATTTGATAAAAAAACGTGTTTAGTTGGATAACTGATGAGGTATATAAGTAAAAGCTATGTGTGTAGGAAATGGAATGCTGCTGAAGTAACTGTATATGATTTACATTAGGCAGTTTTGAAATGAATGTCAGGGCGTTTGATAGTCGGCAGGCCTCTTCAATTTCCTCTTGGGTAATTCCATCTCGGCCGTATCGGATATTTTCCGCTATCGTCGTATTAAAGAGAACCGGTTCTTGACCAACGTATCCGATGTGTGAACGATACCAGTTCAAATTAAAGTCCCGAATGTCGGTATCGTCGACGTAGACAAGTCCTTCTAGTGGGTCGTAAAATCTTTGTAGAAGCTGGAGAATCGTTGACTTTCCATTTCCGGAATTTCCAACGAGGGCAACCGTAGAGCCCGGACGAATCGTCAGGTTGAATCCATTCAGTATCTAAGTTAAAATATTGTCTAAATCAAGGACCGACATTTTTATCTCGTATCACTTAATTAATTTAATTTATCTACATACCTTGACTTCTGGTCTGGACGGATAGGCAAAATGAATGTTCTTAAATTCAATTTTTCCAGTGGGTCGCTGTTTGGGATTTCGACCCGTGTCTGAATAACTGTCGATTTCTGGAGTTCTGTATTTTAAAAAAATGCAGAAGATTTTGAGTTTAATTTTAATCAAGGAATTATAATACCTACGACCTATAAATTTAACCTGAGCCAATTAAACTTTTGGTGGAGGTTACCTGTCAATAACTGTATAAATATTTGCAGCCGCTCCTCGCCCCACCGAAAATGTTTCCAGGTATGAAAGAGACTGACCAATGTTGAAGGATCCCGTGAGCACATTGAAAAATACCTGGATCAGGTGAAACAAAAAGCAGAAACGGTTGTTTTTAGTATAAATTACTTATCTAAACGCCTGAAATTTGTGTATAATCTTTCCATGTAAAAACGTACAATTAGCAGCACTGCAGTTCCATACTCGGGTTCCTTGTCACACTGTTTTTCTTGGTCGTCAAAAATGAGTTTGGTTCCATACCAAAAGGCGAGGGCGTAAGAGGCGTAGTTGAGGAACCAGAGAACTCCCGTACCCAGGGCGGAAACTGCCCCCCGTTTTTTACCCGCCCGTTGAGCAAACACCAGATTTTTTTCGTATCTTTCAATTTCCTTTTGCTGAGCGCCAAAGGCCATGACCGTTTTAATGTTGGTCAAGGCTTCCTGAGATGCACTGCCGGAAATGCCATAGGCCTTCTGCTCCTTCACCGTGAGCTTTGACTGGAGGGAGGACATGGTCACCGAGGCCAGGGCAATCACCGGGGTGCTCGATAAAACCACGAGGGTCAGCAACCACCCATAGTAAAAGGCGATGGCCAGGCAGACGACACTGTTGAAAAAGTAGTAGACGCAAAGAGCCACCTTGTCTCCAATCGCTTCCTGAATTTTCTGCATGTCCTCCGATATTCTTGAGATGAAGTTGGTGTCCTGCACCGTGTCAAACCAGCCCACATTTTGTCTGAGGAGGGCGTTTAAGTATAATTTCCGTATTCTAAACACTTGAAGTTCCGCCACTCGGGCAAAAATGGATATCATCAAGTATCCACATAAAAATTGAACGACTCCGGCAACCGCCAAGTATAAAGACAGTGTCGAAACGCCGTCAAGAAAGTCGTCCATTTCTCTGAAATTAGTCAACATTAAAAAAATCCAGTATCTTATTTTTATGTACGTCGTAAAAGTTTTAATCGTCTTACGTAGAATCTGAATTAGTTGCTGACGTTGTTTGGGGAAAAGTTGTCCCGTTTATACAGTCCACTTTCTCCTTCTCCAGTTCCACCCTTCAAGCATCATTTATTTTATTTTAAATTTTTTGCTCAAAAATGAATAGTGCAAAATCCTAAATATTTTTAATAGTTATACAGTGCGAAAAAATTACATGAGTTCGGCGATTTGCCCAAAGAGTACATTTAGGATGGGAAAGCAGGTGCTTGCGACGAGCGCTGCGAGTGCACCCACAAAGAGATATATTTTTTCCTTTGTTGATGTAAAGCGAAACTGAAGGGTAAATTAAAGAAACCAAAAGTTTGCAAATGATTAAAGTTTGTAATTAATTCAAAGAATTATTCATAAACGCGGCCAGTAATGTCTTTACTCTTTACTCAAACTGCTTACTAATTGTATGTATGGCACTGGCTGAATTTCAGGTACAGTTTTATCTTTTGCTTCTGCATGCTGCGTTTTTATGCTGGAAAGGAAATAAAAAACTGTAGACTTTTATGAAAAATAAATTAAACAGACAACAGACAGAATGAAGGTAAACAACTGTTGTTCTATTTTTTGCGTACCTTTTACTTTTAGCCTTTTCCTGTTCATTTGATAAGTCAGGTATGGCCGTCTTATAAAAACTTTTTTCTCCTTCATTTTCCATTCTCGGCACGTGCAAGGCTCATCAGACTTGACTCACTTCACCAACTTCAAGTCCGATTAATTTTGATTACGCTAAATTTAAATAAACTCGTCTATAGATAACTAGTCAGGTCAAATAGTGTTACCTTCCGTCTATAATAACCTGCAGCAGATGTTTCACTTTAATGAATAGTTAATGGCGAAATAAATAAATTCGGAGGAACAAGGGAAAATACTGCAAACGATTCGGTTGGTTGCCTATTTAATAACCTTGTATCAGACCTTTCAGATCATTCAACTGCCTGCAAAATGACATCTGATGCTCTTTTATACATTGGTTGAGCTAGTTGTAAAGTTAACACCGTTGTCCTTTGTACATGTACGTGTACCATGTATCATGTACCAAGAATCAAGTTCATGGTTTATGATATTGACTGTGATGCGAGCCATTACATGGTGGTGGGATCCATTAGGCAAATAGTTTTGTTAATTAATTACCTACTCTTACTATCAGGCTTATTCAATTATTTATCGTGTTGTAAAGTTTTTTTTGTTATTTTACTCATTATCCGAGATGTAATTTTCCCCTACGTAGCATATCATGTTAAGTATGTAGAATATATTCATGCTTCAGTTTAGTCGAGTGCCGAAAAGGTAAAAGTACGCATAATATAATGTTGTCGATTAAAGTTCTTATCTTTTGAGTGTGTTTACTAATGGCTGCATGCATGTATATGCATATTGCACCATTATAAATCTTGATTTTTGATTGAACCCTAAAAAAGTGTACTACACACTGCAAAAAATGTTCTCGTGTGAAGGCTTAAAACACCACATGCGGGTGTCATGATGGAAATCGTAATTCATGATAAACTGATGATAGTTTACATTTTACATGCTAGTTTACGGCAGTTTTTGCACGTCTACTTGGACTTGGTAAAAATAACAGCGAGATAATGTATCTTACTTAAATGAAGGAGCGGGTAACTGTGAAAGTACTTGGGTTTATTATTAGTACCTAACACAATCCTTAATATGGCATAATTGTACTTAAGATAAGTATTTGATAAATACACATTAAGCATAAAACTAGTAACCATCATTAATAATATCTGTTATATATTATTATATTAATATCTGTTTGCAGTTTGCATCAAATGATGGATGGCGAAAAATTATACACATTTTTGCGTATCGTATCATTTTCTCGACATTTGAGACATCCATGAAACTCCTCGAACTCTGAAATCAGATCTGATTTCAAAATTCTGAAATCTGGTTTTCAAGTTTTAACTGTACATTTCAATTTTGATAAATTTAATTCCAATTAGTAAAGGTCTTCTCCTGACGAGTTGAGTCAACGTTTACAGGTTGGTTTCATTATCTTTTTCTTAATCAGACTTTTTGGTTGTTTTGTTTTGAACGTAGATTTACGCAACATGTTTTTTGTAGTTTCTATAAGTTTGTAGAATCAAGAGGTTCCAAAGTCCGACTTCAACTGCACTAAGTTTTATGTATATGGTGTTATTGTGTAGATCTCTATTAGTTAAACAGTCAATGATTAATAAAGGTTAACAAAGTTCATCATTCGAATGCAGTTTTTAATTAGAACAGCAGTATAAAATTGACATATTATGATGTAAACATGAAAACCGTCATCTGGAATTTAATTGTTTTTTTTGAAGTTTCATTTTAAACCTAGATGCTGATTGTTGAATATAATTACATAAAATAAAGAATAAAATAGGATCTAAGTATCTAAGTAACATCTTTATTGGTTTAGTTTAAATGAACAAAATTTATGTTATTTCTAAAGCTTTTGAAACACAGTCGGTGCTATTCTTTCTTCTTTCGGCTAGGATCAGGGACATTCAACATTCATAGGTAAAACTAAAAGCAGATTTTTGTCCGAGTGTGAATTGTACTTACAACTTACACTATACTTACATTTGTAATCAATTGTCTTCTGTCTTCTTATTACGTAATAAAGTCGCATGCTTTTATTACTTGGTTTAGAAAGTTTGAGAATGAAAATATATACGTAGAAATCTAACAAGCTTGATTCTCTATTATACACTCTTAACAGGCTATTAATATCAAAACACTGAATTGGACTTTGTACTGAATCGAGAATGTTATATATTATATATATGTGAGCCCGCCTGCAAACTCCTACTTTTTATTTTAGTATCAACAAACTCGTCCCGAAAAATGTTGGGGTCCAAAGTCCAACTAAATAGCAGAAGCTTCGCTTTGCATCTTGAGCACAGTACAGTCTCTAAAAAGTTAAACTATAATATGTAAAAGTTCCCGACCTCTCTTCTGATCGTCCAAAGTTGTGTAACAGTACACATCACATATGGAGAAAAAGTTGGGAGACGAAGAAAATGCACCGGGAAATAACCCAGACGAATACTTAAATGTAAAATACGTATACAATAAGTATTTAGGTATGATGCAGACTATACACATAAACATTATTTTAGTACAAAACGTAGTAGACGTAGTAGTAGTAGTAGCATCAAAAGCTCTTGCAGTCAAAGTCCAAGTTTACCAAAAATAAAAAGCTATATGCACATTGTGTTTAGTCCTTGGCAGTCCTCTTTCTGTAGATTGACAGTCGGTGTAATACCTAATGCATAATTATTGTACTTGGACGACTTCCATTTTACGTAACATCCAATCTGTTAAGGTATTGAAGAGGTGTGTTCTCCTTACGTAATGCACATTTCTCCATCCTAAAGTTCTAGTAAAATTCTTTCAAGGTAAAGAGAGATGCATAGTGCACAAAATTGTACCATCAACTATTTAGCTGTGCAGTAGCCAAGAGTAAACTCATATTTACACTATTAGCTAACTTGGTGATAATGCACACCTGTTTTTTTAGTAAGATATGACTTGGTACTGTAATCCCGTTTAATTAATCTTTACCTTCATCAGTAGTCATAGTTGACATAATAATTTACAGACGGATTTTTCTACGGTGCAAAGTTCACTATGATATCTACAAAAAATACACCGTATTTCACATAAGTGTGTGTGTATGTATATTGTATCCATTTTGTTACGTCGTTGCTTTTACTATGAAAACATGTGCTGTAAGGTTGAGCATGCATGAGAACCTCCACAGTTTGTATGACTTCATGTTGTGGTGTCTCTGTCAGAACATGCACTTGAGATCCGGCCAAAATTGAATATCTATAAATACTGTAATAACTTTTTTACACAGTCAGGAAATTTCGCTTGATAAGACGCAAGAAGTCAGGCCACTTTTAATTTACAGTATATTCTCGATTTTATGGGTACCTCAAGCAACTTTATTGAAAAATCGGTTGTCTCTTTGTAGTACATAATTCCAAAAAGATTAGAATTTGTTTGAGAATATCAGTTTTTACTCAAAACTAGCAAATTATAAGTGGATAAGTACACGGATGTTAATTTTGCTGAATTTGTTGTTGATTATCATCTGATTCCTTAATTGCATGAAGTTTTAGGGTTATAAAGGATAGTTTGAAATTGAGGTTGTACTGTAAGCGATGGTGGATAGAGTTGCTCATGATTCATGATCATTAGCATATGTGCATATTACTACTCGTAGAAAAATCTGAATATTGATATTTAGCTAGGATTTAATATGTATCTAGATGCAGACAGACAAACATACTTGTCAGCCCACGCTCTTTGGTAGTGACAAACATGCACGAGATAAAATCCATGTGAGTTTTTGTGTATAGGTTTGTGTTCGATGATCCAGACATCAATACATGAGAGAGGTGCCTACGTACTTACAGCGCATCCCATAATATACAAAGATTTGACTTTGGAGTATATTATGTAGGTATTCATCTTATGGGCTTTATGAGTTGCAAGTTTAAAGTTCAAAAGTACAATCTTGCATTCCCCCTTTTTTTCTTAAAATAATATGATATTATAATAGTCAGCAATTGAACTATATTTACGTTAGTTGTACAAAACATTCTCGCGTCTCACACACTCTCTCACTCCTGATCGTGAGTTAAGTCAGTTTATACAAAGTGTCGGTGAAGGAAAACGCTCTTTCTTTAGCTCGAGCTGTGTTTAGATACAAAATTGAAAGTTGACTTTCTCTCTTATGTAAATACTTACCTATAATCGTGCAGATTGCTTGAATAGCATCAAAAATAAAGACGTGCTGACAGTTGACAGACCAAATTATTATACAAGTGTGCTCGGTGCTACTAAAATAATAATATAATATAGTGGAGTGAACCAGACAATTTTTTACAATGTTTGTCCTTGACTTTTTCCAGAATTCAGAAGCAATGATCAATCATCTTTTGAAGCCACGGGCAATATTTGCAAAGATTCTAAACAAAGTTGAAGTCTATCACAATTACCAATATCAATGGGTTCGATGTCTCGCCTACTCCTCCCTTCACATTCCAACTTTTCAATCAAAGTCACTCAAGCCTGGACTACCTGACAAGGCCATACTGAATAGTTGCAATAATGACATTAATAATAA
>JAQIVE010006247.1:0-11770 GCA_034698285.1 Sminthurinus bimaculatus | reverse complement strand
TTGAATTGTCCGTCTCCAAAAAGAGAAGGGAATTTCGTAGTGCTGCTGCCGCACAATTCAAACAGACACGGTATGTAAAAAACAGAACACTTTAATACAAATAAATCCTGTAAATTGGGCTAGACAAAAAGCATACAGAGGGGTATTCCAGTTTATAAGAACACTTTTGATTTATGCAAGCATGTACAATGTACATATATGAATAGACCCATGCATAAACCAACTGTCCTTAGATTTTAATTTTGATTCCAAATTATTTTTCTAAAAACCTTGAACAGTTTTTAGAGTTTAGTTTTTTTTTAAACTCACAAGGAGTACGCCCAACCCCGGGATTCAATTTCTTTAACTTTAGCAATGTATTCTAGGGTAATTTTATGCGTAAAAACCGAATCCGTCGTCAAAAGTAGCCCATGGACCCTTCTGGCCGCCAAAAACCGAGATCCTTTTGTAATCCGGTTTTTAAGTGCATCTTTTACCCATGAAAGCATTTTTATTTTTGAAGTTTTCACAATTGATTCTAGATTCTCTAGCAAAATCTCACACAGAGTTAGATTCCGATTTTTAAAATTGACAATTAAATATTAAATTACTCGCTTTTCATGCTTCGAATTGGAGTGTAAAAGCTTATCAGTGCCATGTTTGGATGGAAATTGTTTGAAAAATTCAGATTTTCCAATCGCGTTACGCAGTGTTCTAATTTCGAGTCTCTAAATTTTTTAGCAAAGATCCTAAGATACTTAAAGTGTCACTGGAACCAAAAATATATTGTGAGGATTTTTTTAAGTTTTTCAAAAATAGATTTTCACGCAGTGATTCCTGTGTGAGTTTATTGTCCTGTATCTTACGGATCATCGAGTAGTTTACTACATACGTGGAAGATACGAGCTCAATTGTTTTGAGTGTTGAATGACAAGCAAGCCGAATGAAATAAAAATGTTTATTTAATGTGAAAGGACCATCTGTATTATCATTTATAATTTATAACATACCCAACGACCTGTGTTTGTAGTTTGTAATATCTCCTACGTACACTGTACACAAACATATGCGCCAATTAGAAAGAAAAATCGACTGTGTTGTCAAATGGGTAGCAATCAATCGATAGTATATACATTTATAATAAGCGAAGCGATCTTCTTTGTAACTATACATACTTTACAGCCAAAATATTTTAGAGACAAAACGCCCAACTCGTTGTCAATTCAACCTGCAGCTCGTTCACCTGGGTGCAAAAAATATTTTCATGAATAGTCAATTTACGTGTGCATTCACAAAATGCACAATAAACAGATGCGACAATTTATGTAATGATATCCTTGACCATCTCAACTTTATTTTCCTCTAAATTAAATTAGCATCGTGCAAGGAGACGCGGAATAAAAGCGATCGTGATATCAAATTATAATTATTTGTACGTCTTGAGTCTTGACCAGCTCAACAACCCTGAATTGAATTTTTTTTATCCATGTTAGGCTGCCAAACCACAAAAAAGTATTTCTTCGTATTTTCATTCACCATTTATATTCAAGTAGTCAAATTAAAAATAATCCTAAGTACCTAGACGGACACTTGTAAAATCATTTTACCTTTTATCATTTTATAAAAGTGTTGGTCTACTATTTAACAATAAACATATTTGATCAAACCGGTTTAGCAACGTTTTACCTGATAACTGGCTCAAAAAATCATATTTTTAAATCATAGAAAGCATTAACAGCACTTGAATTTGCAGGACTTGGGATCTAATTATTTCCAGCGAAATACTCTTTACGAATAAATGTTTAAAGCAACCTAAACAATTTACAAGCATATTAAATATTTCATCCCCAGACTATACGCCCAGACTGTATGTAAGCTCTTCTATAGCTTAAATCGGAAACAAGTTTATAATTTTAGTGCCGATTTATGACAACCTTCTTTTTTTATGTGCAAATTACATAAGCACAAGAATCTTGTTTTACCCATTAATGACTTGGCCTATTTTTCAGTAGCAGAAGACGAGCCCGTGCACAATTTTTAAGCTTCATCGCCGGTTTTCTAAACTCCAACGTACTCTTTGGATCTTAACTATAATTATTAGTGTCAATTTCGATGGAGATGGAAGCAGGTACAACTTTCAAAAGCGGTGAAAGTGACCATCGTGTTTTGAACTTTATTACACTTTATTATTTGAGTCCAAACCTTTTAATTTATGTATAGATATTTTACTATAAAAAACTTATCATGATTTCAATGCGGTTGGACGAGGACTACAGACCAATTGTGTGTTTTTAAAAGCCCCTTGAAAAAATTTCTCAGTTATACATAAAAGCTTCTTCACATGCTTAACTACTTCCTCGTAACTAATTCAGCAAACGCTAAACGTACAAGTGCTGACTACATCTGAATAATTGTTTAACAACGATTAAATAATAAATCTAGAATTCGGTAGATTAAAAGCCTTACCTATACAGTATAAGCGTAGCCAATATATGCAGAGCTCTAACCTAATTTCACACTTTCGAGAGCTGTAAAAAAGTGTGCATTGAAATTTCAGTAATTCATATCTTGCCATACTGCCATACATATTTGTTTCCTTGAATCTCAAAGGCCTAAAGTTAGATTCCAATTAACAGATTCTCTAAAACAGCCTCTTCAGGGTTAGCAGTTGATAGTTCCAGAGAAATCAATTGAAATTAAACCTTCAAAATCAAGTAGTGGACAAAATCTGATTTTCTCCATAAATAGATGTACATTTTGACAAGTTACATAAGAACTCTTGACTTTATTATGTATTATGGGGTATTTCCATTTATCAGTTATCACACTCAAAGCATATCTTGTAAATCCTTTAAAAACAAGAGCGAAGCAGCTTCACAACTTGCTATACAGATTTAACCGGTTCAAAATGTTGCCTAATGTCATCTTCTCAATTACAATGCTTTCCGGTATACCGTAAGCCCAAAAAGCTGTGGCTCACGGTATATATATGCTCGTGCATTTAAAGAATATACTCTTATTAGATAGAATACTAATCAAGCGAATACGGTAGGTCGAAAACATACTTATGATTCAAAAAAACGTCACAGTCATGATAAAGTTCATGTGCCAAGTTAGATTGTCAATATAGTTTTACCAACCCTGTTTTAACACATTAACACTTTTATCAGGTAAATAAACGCGAGTCGTCATTGTTTATACATATCACTATTCTCATGAATTGTGGCCGCTCGTCCTTTTATCAGTGCACTCAGCTTTCTGCATTGGCCGTATGCTCATTATGTGCATTTTGCACAGGCAAAGTTCCCAGTAAACAATAAAACACAGAACAATTCAAAGATACAACAAAGATAATTTCAGTCAAGAGATGCACTTATAATTTACCATGAAATGTAAAAATTCTGAATGTACACAGTCCACTCATGTGTGACACAATGTACATACATACAATACACATGTCTGTGGTAATGAATCTGAGAATTTACAAGTTCTTCGCGTGTACTCTAATTATCAGGATTTAGAATGATGTCGATGTACACATATTATGATTTTCTATGCAGAAAGTCAATATTATAAGGTGCTTAAGATATTTACACACACTTCAATCCTTACCGTTATAGCTGCCTGACCGGTGGTAATACAAATACATATTACATATTATCAGGAAAAAACTTAACTATTCATAATTGCATAAAACTCATCAGCTTGAACTGTAGCTCGGAAATCGTGCGCACGTTAGCAAAGCATACATCTGTGTTATTCTACGACGTCTTGTATTTAAATGAGATAAATAGTATGCTACACATATAATATCTTGAGAGAGTTAATTATAATCTCGTTCGAATGATCCCAAAATATATATCTACAATCCGCATACATACAATATACAAATAAAGGCATGTTAGACATACAGTCTCTTCTTGTCTGGACTACATGTGTCAATATTGAGCCAATTCTAGGAATCACGACGATATAAACATGCATATTTTTGGAGATATGAAGGAATCGACTCTTTTCATTGACATTCACTATGTACTCATTGCATATAAGCATGTTGTGTATTTGCTTAACATTATGCATGTATCTATAGTTCTTTTGAGGAGCAAGAATCAATCTCTCAAACCATCACTGGGAGAATAAACTATCGAGTCAAAGATCCCATTTGGAGTATAGTTAGCATGCATACATACAGCGATGATTCCATATCATCAAAAAAACGATAATGATAAAATAAACAGAGATAGGACGATTCTCAGGAATGATTCGTAGAGAGTATACAAAAAACCAAACTTGATTAATGCCTCATATCCAAAACGATAACTTGGAAGAATAAAGAAAAGGATACGAGTACAGATCTACCATGTTGACACCGCGCATTAGTTAATTGTATCCTCTGTTCGTATTATGATACAGGTTAACATATTTGTGTGTAGAAACAAAGTTAATTAATATAATATTATACTGGTGTATATGTAATGCTGAACGCACAATATTGACAAAATATATTTACAAACTTAATTTATTATATACATACAAGTTAACCCGTCAATATCCACACAGATAATATTTGCCCCAAGCTCATATATTTAGAACTTTAAAGTAAAGGAAATGTTGAAAAAAAAGATGTTGTACACTCAACGGCTAGAGACCTCCAATTTAAGCCTACTCTCGATTCTTTTCATTAGAAAAACGATAAAAAAATAAACAAACTTCCCATGTTAAAAGTTTATGCACACAAACTTTATAGAAAAAAATCCCGCCTCCATCAATTTTTTGCCACCATCAAAACATTTCTTTTGATTTTCTTGATTTTCCATGACGATGGTTCATGGAGAACAGAAAAAGGTGTGGATAATAGTGAAGTGCTAAGCATTTGTGGACCAAGTTTGCATGGATACCGTTCATGGAACATCTATAATCTGGCTATACTCATCAAAGTGACATACCAAATGTTTGCACACATGATAGCAAAAGATAGATACAGAGACAGCGAGGCGGTGGAGGAAATAGACAGACAGAATAATATAAATGCCAACGTGGACAAATACAATAACGTATAGCAATATTCAATCTCCTGCATGTCTACAAAAATGATGATAATAGCAGAAAAAAATACTAATTGCTTGTTTGTTATCATCTGTCTGTTTTCTCAAAAATAAAACAACAAAAGGCACATGATATATTTCAAATATGTTCTGTTTTATCATTATCTGCATCTCACAGTCACAAGAAAAGAGAATGCACACAGAACACAACATTCTCTTATGTGTATACCAAGAACTACAAAATTTTCTTGGTCAATGCCTTTCCAAGAAATGGCTAGACAGTAAAATAAAGAGTATAAACATTAAACATAACATGTAGGTACAGTATAAAAACAATGCGTTTTCCTTGCACCTAACACATAGATGTATGCATTTAATGGCGGATATTTAAAGGGAATTACGCAAAATTTTTACAACTCTGCATTTCAAGACAACGATACAATAAAGTTTTTGTGTTATGGTTCCACATTCCACATACCTATGTATGTATATTACTATCATTAAATTATATCTATACGAGAAAAACGATGCTTTTGATTATCTACATACTTAAAACTTGTCCACACTATCAACTACGATGATGATGTTTCTGTGAAATAGCTATGAAGACTTCGTATAAAAAGTCTTTAGAAAGGACTTGCATGATGGAATTTTTTTAACAGTTTTAAAATTGCTATGCTGAACTTTGAACTGTATGAATAGATACTTACTTGTGTTATTAATTAAGCAAGAAAACGTGCATGCATAGAGTAAGACTGCTGCATATTTAAGGATTTAATCAGCTGGAAGTGTACAGTACTCAACTCTCCTAGGTACAGGCTCAGGTATTAAAGCGCCAGCATAATTATCCTTGAAATCATTATTAGTTTTCTGCTCTAAAGTACATCATATATTATTGTATCATGTATAAATAGTAAAAGTAAAAAAAATCTTCTCCATTTGCAAAACCGCTGGGAACGAGAAGGAAAAGTGTCGAGTAAAACCGAAATTGAAACTTGAACCAGAACGGCAGCTGCATACCACATTATTTTTTGTGGGCTTTTTATGCATCTCTACTTCCCAAACTCCTAGAAATAGAGTCATAAATATGAAAGTAAAAATGCATATGTGCAGTTGTGGTTACATGCGATACATTGCATGACATATACATATGTCATGAATAGCTAGAGTCATACGTTTGAGTTATTCAGTCACACAAGCGATGACAAACAACAATTCATCTGGTTTCTCTCATTTTTCAAGTTACTGAAAACTATCTTTACTGAAAAATTCTCTAAAGAAGGAAGGACAAGATTTTTGTTCGTGGAATGGGCAAAAAATATTGAGCCGTGAAATGACGCTTAGACTCAACAGTCAATATTTGTCAAATGTGGCCTATACAGTATGTTTGTACCTACGATAGATTTTCCACTGTATCATCATTATTTATTTTTAACCCGAATGTTTTTCAATGTAATGTTGCAAACAATTTTTTCAGAAAAACGCCATACTGAGAAATATTATTGCTACTATTGTTGTTATGATGATATAGATAGTTACGATGATACTGCTAAAGTTGCACATACATATGTATACATATAATATGTCATACACAAGATTGGGGTCTCTTCTCCTCTTTCGCAATAAAAATAAACAACAAATACAGCGATAAACAGTTTTTGGTTATTATTCCGTATGACTTGGCTTTGGATGAAGTAGAAAGTTATCACAGTAGGTATACATATATAAATAATAATACGACGTTAGACATTAATCTAAGCTGATATTATGGGTATAGGTACACAAAGTCTGCATAAAAATATAAATGTATAGATAAATGCGTTCCCTTACCAGTACTTGGAATGTCATCAAAAGAACAAAAAGAAATATATATTATTAGTGTTGTCGCAAACACAATCACATGCTTCAGTGGGAGAATAAACGAGTCGCCGTTCATAAACAAGCTAAAACTAACGGTGCGGTGAATGGAATGGAATAGCATACCATTTTCACTGCGATAATGATGTATACCTACATACATGTACAAAAATGTTGTAAAACAAAAATAGAAACATTGAGACGACTTCTGAGAATTGACCGAGTATGTACCAATATTATTGTTTTCCTCGTTAGATTCCTCTTATTTCGCCTTGAGCTTTAATGTATCGCAGTAATACAAGTAATAAATACACACATACAAACATTATTAGAAAGGTTTTGCAAAACTAGACTTTGAACTTGGAATTTTCTGTCATGGTGAATTAATATCCGTCAAAAGCCTTTCTATTCCAGCTCTAAAGTCTGAAGTCAGATTCGAGTTTGCTGAACCTTGCTAATAATAACAAGACAACACTTGGAAATCGAGGTTACATGAAGTGTGATCTATATATACATACATACTGTACATACACAATTATTCCCTTCTCACAACACAAGCAGTGCGATTCAACTGCTGAAATCAATTTGAATGAAGGAGATCACTTTGAAAATTAAATAGTGCGATACTAATAAAACAGTAAATTTTTGAAAATTTTTCATGGAGGTCCATACCACCCTACATTTCATGCAAACAACAGTTGTTACATATCTAGTTTAGTATAGAGAAATATACTTCATGATTAGCATATACCAATGGGTGACCACATATTGTACAAAAATATAACTACCTATAGGCATCCGGTATATACCTACAGTGAAATCTAGTAATTTTACGCAGTCAACATAATATAGAGGTTTTCAAAACAAAGGCTACAGGTATTCTAGCAATGAAAAACGTTTGACAACTACATACGCACGCATACCAACGTCATGTCAATCATCAATAATAATTTTTGCTGTTGATGTGCATCTTTTTCAAATCGGATTTTATTTGTAACGACGAAGCAAATGCTTAAAATGCCCAGCCAAATGGAAGTAAAGCAAGTAAGTATACCCAGCAGATAATGAGTACACACGTCGAGATCTTTAAACCTTTCATTCGAACATCTTAATGCGCTACCCACCATTGTATACATAATATGCACAGATAGTTCGTACTTTAAACCATACGGTATATTAGAGTTTAAAGTTATATAATCAATTTTGCCCTTTTGGGGCGTCGGTATATTGTCAATATATGATATAATTCCTTTCGTATTCCTGACACGTGCAAACATTCTCAGTATACAGAATCTCGCATCATTTCTTGCATGTGTAATGTACCATGTATAATAAGTACTAACATACCACTGCCATAACTACAGAATTCAAAAGAACATCACTCAATTTTTTATATTTACATTTATTTATGCATCACATAGCTACAATACTTAGATATTTCTTCCTTTATGTCGCCCACACCCAAAACTATATTTTTACTACATATACATAAAACTCCACAGTATATTTTTCAGTCATGATTGAGCAGCAACTCCAAGTACACGCTATGCATATTTATATATAAACACGTCCAATTTTAGAGTTCTCGGAAAATGTGCTTAACCGGTGAAGGAAATGCACACAAAGCTTCCTTTTTAATAATGTTATATTTTATATTCGACGGAATTGCTATCTAAGCTCTTATTGTTAGTTGTCCCTAAAAAAGGCGCCTGTATAAATTCGAAATGATGGTAAATGTATTGAGATTCCAAAAATTGTAAAAAAACATTCTAAAATAGTTGTGTATATTTTACAACATTTTGTAAACAGCTTTTTACCAAAATAGAACCCATAAAAACTGAAGCTCTAGAGACAATAATATTAGACTTTTTCTTCGAAATACTAATAACATTTAAAATAGTCAAGGATGACAATTTTTTAAGTGAAAAGTCCCCCTGGCCCAGAAACTCATCTGTTCCGAACTTTACAATGTGTCTCTACTATAAGTATTCTCGATGCACTTGGAACGCTTACAACTAATTTAATGGGTTATGAAATGATATCATTTTGACGCGTGAATGAATGACGTGAACAATTCTCATCCTTCACTCTTCTCCACCCACGTTATTTTGATTTTGTCTTATACAAATACACGCACAGAGCTTTCACAACAGTTTCATCAATATTTGTATCACCCAGCTACTTGGAAATGGGTCCTGAGTGTAAGGCAAAATAAAGATAACATTTTAGTCATAACGATAATCACGATAAGGGGAAATAATAAGGAAATGTACACGTCTGTCTGTAAAAGTAAATACTTGAATAGTTTCGTCACTCATCTGATTTGAAAATACCATCATGACATTTCAATATGAGAAGAGCAAAACAGCAGTGATGAAAACATGTAAGTATCTATATTATAAGCCATGAGTATCGTTATACCCATTTTTTGTCCACTTCTGTTGTGAATTCAAATAAACTGTGATCGTTTATAATCATATCAAAAACGCAAACTTCCTCTTGGTTTTTAACATGCACGACCTTTTTACGCCACATGCAACTATACAAATATAAAATTTTTATGCCTAGTTTTTGAATCCACGTAATTTTGACATTGTATATACTATTAAAAAGTTTAAATTCAAGCACTTCCCCTGAGCTCCAAAATAAATTCTAAAAAATCGGCACTGGTCTCACCCGTTTTGACCATGTTTTCCTGCAATCTGTTTCTTTCATTCATCTTATAAGGTACTGTTTTTCAAACGGTATGTATAAGAAAACTTTGAATTTCAACTTCTTGTCCTTCGCTTAAGATTCCACTCAATATATACTGGTATGCTTAATGCTAAATTGGAATCGTTGGAAATTAAACGTTCTTTTACATATTTCAGAGATGCAAGTAAAGCAAAAGGAGAATTGAGTGAGTTAAAACAAAGTCGTAATAAGTATGTAAGATCTTACGTGTGTGTGTACATGGACTCTTTTCATCTCAAAATATTCTTTGAAGAGCGTCTATGCAGAGATATTGTGTATTATGTATAATGTATAATACATTACATGTGCAAATTACATGATATGGTTATACTTGGAAGAGAGTAAAAACAAGTTCGCAGTTCTTCTGCGAAACGATCAAATATCCATACCTACGTACAAAGAATACTAGACTCATGCATGTATTAATTCACTCACTCTCTCACAAACACATGCACACACACACACAAACAGTCAACGCGGATCAAAGATCAGCTTTACTTTAAGTACATCTCATACGTATGGATACTTTGTGTGAATTAGTACGTGGTATTATTTTATATGCAAATAAGTACATATATACAATCACCAGTGTCGACTTAGGAGCATTTCAGAGCTTAAGCTTGAAATAAGTTCGCGAAAGTATAGTGATGTATTATGTATAAGCATGTATACAATGAAACAAAGTACATATAGATATAGAGTATGTATTTAATATGCAAGTGAGTACAAAGTTACACAAGAACACCGTCCTTCACATGTAGTAATTTGTAAAATTCCGCTTTTTACTAGTTCCTGTGTGCATTTTATCTACATACATATGTATATTATACACTTGATATAGATATTATGAGGTCTACAAGAAGGCGTGCGATTCAAAACAAAGCCGTGGACATTTTTATACTATAATTTATTCCATTTCCAAAATATCAACCAGGGAAAGGTTAAAGGAGCTTAAGTTAGAACTCTAGAAATTGTCAACATAACAGTAGAAATGAATTCATCGTAGAATAAATAGCAAAAATGTTTGCACATTTTTTATGTGTATTTATGTGCATATTTAAGATCTAAATTATCTGCGGATTTCAAATTCACGCATGCATACTTATATTCTCGGGGAAATGCTTAGGCTGAGAAACGTTGTACTTATAATGGAAACGTGTGTAAAGTTGTAAAGAGCATCATGAGGAAAATTCTTCGAACTTACTTAAATAGGCTCATGGGGAAAATTAGAGTAATGTCCCAAATCTGCGTGTTTTCCGACATTTGGCAAACGACGCTATAGTTTTTGCACTATATGTACATGTGTACAGTCACTGTGCATAATAGTTGTGCTGAAGTATAGGTATTTTCTTTTTTCTTTAAGAAGAACACGTGTGCATGCGTCGAATGCTTATAATATGTAGTTAATAACGTATAAAATATAAAAATATCTGGAATCTTACGCGTCATTATTCGGCAGCGTTTCCAAATAATTGGAATTTTCTCTTAACGTCTTTTTACATATATGCGTGGTTAAATGCTTCAACAGGAGGTAAATATGTGTCACCATAGAAAAATTTTAATTTTGTAAGGTCCACAAAATTAAGTCTTTCACTTGAAAACTCTTTCCTAAACGGATCTAAATTGGGACGTTGAATAAGTACAATATTATGCTGCATAATCTCTATGGGCAACATGATGAGAAACCGACACAAAAAACAACTGCATTTTTCTGTGAGGGTAGCAATAGTGTAGAAGGGTATGTTAGGGACTCAGGTACTTCAAACAAGAAAGAAATAAAATCCCTCCCCATTAAGGGGGGGAGGGGGTGACATTTTCAAATCGACATCGTCAAAACATGAAATGTTCCCCCCACTTTTTCCACGAACCTATGGGAGCTTCGGAACTTTTTATTAGTGGAATCTCTTAAGTAAATACCACTACTGGGGAACCTTTCGGGATTTCCCGAAATTCGAAAAAACATGGGTTTTACAGCAGGTCAAAGTTGGCTCTTTTTCAATTTTCCCGATTTTCCGACTTTTGGACAAATGTTCCCCCCACTTTTCCCACAAACCTATAAGCTCGACCAAACTTTTTATCACACGAATCACTTACCTAAAGACCCCTACTGGGGAACCTTTCGGGATTTTTCGAATTTCGAAAAAACACGGATTTTA
>JAQIVE010006246.1:0-11772 GCA_034698285.1 Sminthurinus bimaculatus | reverse complement strand
TAAAGCTGTCGGATAATCGAGAGAGACCGCCTACGGGGCAGCATGAGATACTTCGGATAATCGAGAGTATACTGTATTTACACGTGAAGATAGTGATACGATCATGTATGTATGTAGTTTATGAATATGGAACAGGAAAGTAATATGCATAATGCATAGCGTGTTAACCTAATATAAAATGCAAAGAAAATAGAATTCTCAGGTGTTTCTAGTTTGTATTTATCTATGTACCTAGCTCTAATAATTTCTTCTTTGGTTTGAATATCCACAGATAATTTTGAATTAACTAGACAAATTAAGCTTGCCTTATTTCCTTATCTGCGAACTTGATCAGCCCGCACTATGTACTCTTCTTATTTTCCAGTTCCCGTTTATCCATGTTCTTGTCTCAAGTCTCAAGGTGTGATGTTACAATGTACATATGTACCATTATCTTATCTTGCCCATGCATCAAAAGTCTACTATTCAGAGTAAATATTACCTGCAATTCATTCAAAAGCGAGCAACAATAAAAGTGTAAAGTTGAGCTCTCAGTGTTAACTCGGCAATATATTATGTCTTCTATGTATGTATTTCCTCTTTGTACAACGTATAATAATTGCAGCTTTTGAATATTGAATTGGTTGTTTTCTTGTGTGCAAGTTTCAACACAGTAATATCATCTACCCTCAAAATTATTTTAAAGTAAGGAGATACATCTTCCATTCATTATCCATTATTGAAATAAAAGGAAGGAATAGTACTGAATAGTTATAAAGTATGATACATTAGATAGATAGATAGATACGACTTTATTAATGTGTTAAGAAGACAGTTGCATACAAAGTATACTCATTGTCAGAAAAAGATCTGTTTTTGGCCTGCCTGAACACGATTACATACTTTTACAATTTTGAAAAAGGGCCAATTGAAAAAAAAAATTATTGATTGAAAAAAAGGGTTTTCAAAAAAAGGCTGGATTAAGGGAAAGCCTTGTATACAAGTCTCAATTTTTATCAAGTATTTTACTTGCAAACAGTTTTATTACAATTTCTCTGGTAAAACGTTGTGTAAACTTTAAAATAAGTTTAATGCTTTAAATAGTTGCATATTACACCCATCGTCATTTACAATTTATTACCAACACAAGCCGGAGACGATTTTAAGTAGTTGAAAAATTTTGCTGCTAAGTACATATTTAATTTTCATGTCTATGTGTATTTATTTATTTGGTTTTTGGTATCATATTCTTGGCTAGCCACTACAATAGATGGTTCAATGGTTCAATACGTATTGACAAGAAGTAACAAGATTACTTACAAAACTTTAAGAAAGATTGTTGTTATTTTTTGTTTCGTTTTATCTTATTCCAAAACGTTGAGTATACAATGCATAATGTGTAATATGCTGATATTCTTTAGAAATTGAACACCTATAATTTCAAAGCACCTCTATAAACTTATAAACTAATAATACTTCAAAAAAGATGGAAATTCAACCGTCAACCACAACAGTTGTACATTGTGGCCCAATGGAAAATGAGTTTGGATGTTTTTCAACTGGAGAAAAATAGTTAGTAATTCGATCCAATACCCGCCGAATCTTCAATGTCTATCTAAATACTAAACTCAAATCACCATCCTCATGATAATTTTATATAATATGTATAATGTAGATACATCGTCAAAAACTATATTCTGTATGTTACTTTCTATTCTGTTCCATTAATCTGATATACGGGATGATTTTCATCTGTCAACTCATTTCCCTGTGCAATGTATAATGTTTATAGTTACGAATGCATGAAATGATTGGGGAAATGAAAACTGTAGTCATTGTTATCGTCCGTATCTGTATCTGTATTTGCACACCATTTATTTTAGTCTGTAATATTTTAATAAGTACAATAGGTGTTCTCAGTATGTAACTAGTCTACCTCTAGATATCTATTTACCAATCTCGTTTTAGGTTGTTAAATGTTTGTCAGTACCTACTACCTACATTGATTTATGTGCATACACACTAAATACCTACATTCATGCATGCATGCGTACTTTTCTGGATAATGTCCGTGGTTTACCTTTCCTGTTGGTGTTGGAAAATGTGCTTTGCCTAATTGAATTTGACGGAAGCCATAATACACTCCACTTGGGCGTCTCTCACACCTTGGCTCTCTATCATCACAAGAACAATAATATACATACAGCAGATAAAGTGTCATTTGAAACTATGTTGAACACGAACGACTCTTTCACACTCCAGTATACATACAAGTATACATTGTACATTATATACATTATCCATTGCCATTCACATTATTAGAATATTCTTTTCCCGAGACTTTTGTTGATAATATTTTGTGTGTATATAATATGTATAATGTAATGAAGTACCGATGAATTCCTCCTTTTCTCTCTGTAGTTATATATTATGCCTACATGAAACTATATTATCAAGATTTTTATTTTATACTTTGAACGTCAACAATTCGAGAGAACGAGACCCTGTTGACGCGTTCCTTTGGTGAAGATATTACTGATACAACTATACACTATGTATGTATGTACAGGAGAACGTGGAAATGTGAGACGTTTTTCACAATAATACCACAGGCCACATTCTGCTGTTACATAATAATATATAGCTATAGAATTATAGGGAGAGAGCTTTGATTACATTACCAACATGATCATTACTGCAGCTATTAATAATAAAAATAATAATATTTAATGTGCCCGCACTCCCCGTATCTTTGAACATGCATAATACATTTAGGCATACCGGTTATGGTTTTGCAGCGGTTTCTTTACACTTGCCCAAAAATATGTATGTGTGTGTGCACAACCGTACATATTTTGTGACAGATGATGTCTCGTTTTCATGCCTGTATGCTTATGTCCATTGTACATACCTATAGTTAATACGCATTTACATGTATGGACACCAAACTGTTTTCTGTTATCCAAACTGCGTATACATGGTATGTTATAGCGTTAGTTAGTTGGTGCATGATGTTGCCTTGCCATCAATATTCGATATCATTCGATGAATTTAGTATCAAATGTCCAAAAAGTAAAAATGCCGGGTATTTTTACCAATTTCCAATGAGAGAAAGCGTCGCTGGTGCTGCACAGAGAGAATGCGAATGGCTTTGCAGCATATACATTATATACATACACACAGCCAGGATACAATCACCAGTTTTCCAGGCATTTTAAAACTAGAACTTTACTTTTTGGACACATAATAAATATTATTACACATTACACGTTTATACTGAATGAACGTTTGTATGATTGAAAAATCAAAAAAAAATATGCATATAATGAGACAGTTCGTATGTCTGCATTGAACATGGAATAATAAATATATTACACCGTTTTTTTCTTGTTCTACAATGTGAAATATCACTTGTATTGGTATAATCCTAATCCTCAAACTAATCTTGTAAATCCGCCGAACACATTCATTATGTCTATTATCATATACCAGAGACGCGGTGACAAAAATGAGACAATGTTTATTTCATAAACCACGATGGGAAATTTGAGCCGCGAAGGGAGTTCTTCCAAATTATTTAATATACACCACCAGCATCAATACATAATACACCCTATGATTTAAAATTTTCTCTGTGGCCAAAGGCTCCTTGAACGTTTTGTTTTTTTGGGCTACACATTTTCTGTGAAATAAACTTGTAGCATTATGTACGAATTTTTTAAACAAAATGAAATTTTTATTGGAAATCGGAGTTCTATACGTGTAAAGTGTAACCTGTGTATCAAATAATTATTGTATTTTGAATTTGTGAATAAACTCTTGGGCTCTTTTTCTCAGCAACAAAACTCGTACATACATTTTATTTTGCTTGTCGATGCTTTCTCTGTGTGCTATATGTGTATAATTCAAGAGTCAAGTACAACAAGCATAATATTGTTGCAATTTAGATGTAGACGGATCTGGTGTGTAGTTGTGTATGTTAGTTAATATTATGCAATTTTTGTTTAACATCAAAAGCATATAAAATAGTTTTTATAGTGTACAAATTTCTTTGTAATCATCACTATAAGGCTTTACATTGTTGTATGAAAAATTCTTGTCTTTTTTATTGAACAAAAGTAAAGTTGTCTTGCGTTGTGTGTGCGTTATCTCAATAAGGACTCTCGACGAAAGACGACGATAGGATGAGATGGCGACTAATATAATATTATATACACAACGTCTAAGTTGTGAATGCACAAAAAATGTACATAAAAGATACAGATATGGTGTATAAATGCACCGAATACATTTCACAACTCATTTTGCGTGCAGCTATATGGGTAAAAAACTAAAACAAGCATCGTATAGACAGATTAAATCTACTATGAGATTAGGAGCTCTTTAAAAGTGGGCAAACATTTTGTCAAATAATAGAAGAGCAACGACAAGTGTCTCCTGATGAGACTTGAATACAACACACACACACACACATACATACATACAAAGCTCAACATTGAGTGTAGACAAAAAAGTCATGCTTGTATTGTCCTGTATTAAGTATCGTGTAGATAGTAGATACTTGTATGAGATGAGATGAATATGAAAAGAAAGACAAAAAAGTCAAAGCCAAGTCGAGCCAAGGATTGTTTCTCCCTCGCTCTGTCTCTATCTATGTATTATCTATATATGTATCTATACATACTTAACATTCTGATGTCACATCATTTCATTTTAATTCCTGTTGTTCAAATCAGATTTTTACAAGAGGGTGGAGAGGGTAGACGACAATTACACTAAAAAACTAGCAGTAGTCGAGCATGATGAGTTGAAAAAGCAAAAGGGTGACAACATGGTCACCATCTCATTACTTGATCTAGAGATACATCACATAAAACACATATTATGCATTGTGTGCTTTGTGTGTATCAGTAGTGTATAGTGTGTAAAGTGCACAGAATGATGTGTAAAAGGTTGGTCGTTGGCTGAATCGAATAGACGTTTTGCTTTCCCCTTTTTTATTTGTATGTATTCCCTCTATTTCTGTTGGCTCTCCGTACTCGCAATCACAATACAAAGAAGAGAAATGTGATTACCTAAAACTCGGGATACCATCACGTTACTCTCATAATGTGTGTGTACACACGAACCCTACAAAATTACGTTAACACATTCTTTTTTTTTGTACTATAAAAATTGAGTGTCTCTTTATTTTCAATGTGCTTATGATAGGTGTTTTATGCTATCAATAATAAAGGAGTTAAATAATCAAAATTTTCATTGTATTATGCGTATTTATTGTAATTATATATACATACAATAATCGTAAGTGTCGGATGAGATTTATCACCAAACTATTATGGTAGATTATTACGAAATCTCGCTTTATTGTAATCAAATCACGGAATCATAAACTTTTTACCTTTGGCTTTGTTTCGCATTTCAAGCTTTTGAGTGTAGATTTCGTGTATTTTTATTGCCTTTGCTATTTGTAATTTAAATAACATGGTTTTTATTCCAAAGGAAAGATTAAACCTGTGAAAAACTTTATGAGAATGGTGGCATAAAAACTGTCCTCGAGGAACATTTTTTGTGTACTATAGGAGTACAAAGTCATAAATATCACATTGACAGCTTGTTGAATGAGATCATACTGTTAATAATATTCGGTTTGATACTATCTTGAGATTTGTTTCCATACATGTTTACAAAACAGACCTTGTTGAAGTCGAAATAAAGATTTAAGCTGACGATGAATGAGGTGACAAGGTTGAGATTTATTTTAATCTACATACTTATTACAACAGTTTTAAATTTTCAATAGTTACAACTGCTGCTCCGTGTTGACTAACAACCGTGAAATGACACTGAAAACACCTAATTTTGGTTTTTAGTACTAGCTATGGTTTGTGTATTTACATTACATTTATTGTAAATACAAAATACCTACATTTATAGTGTATAGTTCAAGAAATTCTTAAGTGAATGGATATACTCAGTTGTATGTATGATATTTTAAGGTAGGTATTGAACGATTCAAAAAGAAAGAACATTTTTTTGTGTTCACATTAAATCAATGATCTTCTTTTTAGTCCCCTGAATATCATACAATTTAGTCAACAAGCTCAACCAAATATCCAGCTCAAAAAGGAGTGTATGTATGCATGTATAATATGATGTATACTCTCAATTTTGGTAATGATAAGAAGTAAAGATTTTTGTCACACGATAGAAAAAAAGAAAGATAAATAATATATATCCCCAAGTATGAAAAAACATGAGACGAGAGAGAGAGAGAGAGAGAATCTAAGACGACATCATCTGTTGTATATCTGCGAGGGAGACGACTTAGTATATACACCATTTATTTGTCTTGTGACAATAGACAATCTGCACCATCATAATGTGTACACAGACAATTCATTCTGGTATAAATAATATGTAATAGAAGAGGACAGGATAAAAGGATATAATAACAGATATTAGTGAGTCGTGAAGAACAAGAACAAGAGAAAGAGGAAGACGAAGAAAGGATTGTTGGTACCATCTTATGTATTTTGTCAACTTGTGTGTGTGTGTGTACAAGTTTAGTTTACTCACTCAGGTTGATTTTGATTTTGATTCGGACGTATTATGTGTGAAGAAGAGCTTCTCCATTTTTTTCACTGTACAATACTATAATATTATTATAGTAGTATTATTATTATTTGTGTTTGGACATTTCCCTGAGTCATCTTGCTTAACTGTCATCAAATTACAGTGACACAGTCGTTCAATTGAATGTTGTCGTATTCGTATTTGTTGTCATCTTCATCGATGTCTTCTTTTTCGTGTCCTTTTACACTATAATATGTACATAATAATAAATATATCTCCATTGTCTACTTCCCGATTAGTACAATGTATGTATTAATATAATTCCTTTCATGATGTACACTTGTGCTTATGCACTATGCATACAGACTCTAATTTTGGATGACAAGGATGATTTTCACCTATGAAAAGTTATCTAGGCTCCATGTTCAGTGTATAATATGTATCTGTGTATGGATAATATAATAAAAATCGTCATTACACCATAAGAATCTTGCACTCTCTTCACACACAATCACAAAAAGTCTTTATGAATTCACATAAAAAATAGAAATATAAAGACACTCAACGTAGCTTCAACTCAAGGAATACTTTATACATATTTCACATATTACAACAAACATGTTAAATAAAATCCGAATCTGATGGGGTAAGTTTGTTTGCCTCAAAGTGACCAATTTTCTGAATAATAAATAACGGCAAATCTCTCAAAATCAAGAGATAAGCCTTCCTAGTTTTACAAAATGGCCAATTTATTGGAAATTGAAGATACAAAATATATTATCCAAGAGGCAAGCGTTTTTTCTGCAACGACGAATTTCTAAGAAAATTTTCAAATTCGGTTAAACAGGGAAAATGGTAACCAAAATTGCCGGTAATTTAAGGAATCTAGCTGATATCTAGCCAAAGGTACAATTGTTACGAATTTTTCTTGCGTTCGGAGTCATTAATTTTGAATTTATTAACAGTACCATCCGATACGATTTTTGCAGTGTTTTCATTCCAATCCCACCATTTGACGGGCATTCTTACTTGTTCAAAATATAAGCCCTATGTGCGTACAGTAACATACCAGTATCCATGTATAATGTATACTGGCATAATCCATGTACTTACATATATATGCAAGTGTAATGCTCATACCATTTTTTGTCAGGTAGACAAGATTTTGATGATCACAATGATTGCATGTTTTATAAAAGTTATAAGGATGCCTGACGATCATTTTTAAAGCTATGATATTACACTCTGGCATTTATAGACTCTTTTTAGGGTCATCATAAAATTCGACATAGTGTACTAGCTGTGTAATGCGTGACACTAATACACATTATAGTACATTACTATGAAAATGGCGGGTGTTCATTTGAAGAGTCAGAAATTGGATAAATTATTTTAAAAATACAGATACTTTTTACAGCTTACAGCACACCCTAATTGTATTATGATATTCTCCAGTACACTCTATTGATCATACAAAATACGTAGTCATCGATTGAGGGAAAACGAGTCGTTGACATCTTGACAATTGACAGATTTGCTGAAATGCGTGCGTAGTGTGAGATTTATCGTTAATATGTGCAATGTGCATATGTACACTATTTATGGGGAAGGTATTTTCCATGTCAGATAATGGAATATCAAGTATTGTTGTACGAGGAAGAGCTCAAAGAATATCCGTCGAGTTGTTGACTGCAGACTCCATCATCATCTGCACTATTCGAGTGAAGCATGTTATGTTATAGTTACTATGTGGTTGTTATGCTACATTTTAAATAGGGACCTAAACTACATATTTTTTATAGCTATAGATATAAACGATAAGTGTGCGTAGTCCTAGATTTGCTACACATTTGTAAATCGTAAACTGTATACAACATACTATAATATGCATGCAGTATGATGGCTCTCTACCCTCTCTGGCCTCGTCCTCCATAATACAATAACATGTACATTGAACATTACTGTGATGTGTGACTACTCCCGCTCTATTGAATCGGGAGGTAAGCTTTTGTTATGGAAATGAAACAAGGGATGAGTGGATTATATTATCCAGTGATTTTCAAATGGAAAATCCAATAGTGACTATGTGTAAAAGTGTATGACGTATGTATGTATGTGTATAAGTATACCAGATAGTGTCCTCACATACACATGGACATCAGGGCAGCCAATATCAATAGACACATAGGCCACCCTGCTGCTGAATTCTTCAGAGACCGAGGCAAAGGGGGAGAGTCAATGTGGTGTCTTATGGTGTAACTTTATTGAAGTATCTTGTCTACTACTACTACTGCGGAATTTTAGAGCATCCGTGTCCGTTATCATCTCATATGTATGTAGACACTGGTTAATAATGCATAACGTATCTTGCATTAAGGTAAGATATTTTAATTTTAGGTTAAAGTTGACAGCTTATTTAAAGGTATCTAAATTTATATAATATGTACGAAGCAAACGTAATAAAGTTTGAAAGTTTAGAAGCATTTGCCCACAGTAAAAATAGTGCTAGAAAGTTCTCGCTGGTGATCACGGGCCAGAAGCACTACAACAACAAGGCATCCCGAAATCTTTTCTATCATAGCGGATTTATTCCGTGATATGCACGTGTATGTGTGTAATATGTACTATATACATATAAATTTTAGTAGGTCTGCATAATATAGTTCGTAATTCTATTTATGACATTGTCAACCGGTTCAAAATGTGATATGCACATGAGAGTGTGAATGTAAGATATACAACACTTTTTTCATCCAGGAAGGAAGGATTACGCGTAGTCAGACTCGTGCTTGTGGGGAAACTGATGTTTTTTCCTATATGTACATAAAAATACATTTCACTGCACTGTAGCATTTATGAAACATGTTTTATCCATGGCAGTACGACTATAGTCTCTGATATTACACAATACATTGCCCTTATTTGGTATAGGTTCAAAAAGTTTCATACATGTATCAGGAGTTTTAAAAAATTGTAAGGATTCTAAATTTAAGAAGAAGAGTTGACAAAAAGAGATAATTCTTTAAATGAGAAAACTTGCGAAAGCTTGAGTTGATAGCAGGGAACGAATTTTAATGGAAACAAGTCTAACGAATTTCCAGATCTTCTCAATTGAAAGAAGAGCATCTTAAATACTCGCTACAAAGCATACCATTTCGATTTAGTATAATTCGTTTATTTACTCTATTTTATTGCTATTTTAAATCATTTATTGATGAAGTAGCATTCATGTAAGCTGAGTTTATACAAGCTCATTTATGAACCATTTCAAAATAAGGAAAAGCGGTAAATAAGAGCTACGTGGCAATTTAATTAGAATACTTGAATGTGCTGCTCAACTTTTTACTCAAACCAGGTAAAACTGTGTAAGAATTAGGAATACAGTCAACAACTCAGTATATGCATCGATAGAAGTACGTATATTGAAGTGTGGCGAGAAAAAAAAATCTTCTCCGATGTTAGACTCGTCTTGGTTTCTTTTTATACATCAGTAGATACTAGATACCATTAACCATTTTATAAGAATCTTCCTTGAACATAATTTGATTATCTGTTAACTCTCTCCATTTTGCTCCCCTCAATTTGCATCCACACTTACAGTGGTGCGTCGATGAGCATTAGGTATATGTAGTAACGAAAAGAAGGCTACAGAAAAAGTTGGAATTCAGAATTTTGAAGTGAAAGAAACTTTCTTCCGCCTCCTTTTGATTGGTAAGCTAGGGAACGTATATTTAGACACTGTATACACTATACACGTTTGTAGTTTGCAATAAGTACGTTATTACTTCAGTGCATGAATACATTCTGCCTAAATATTTTTGAGTATCGTTTCATTCCAAGTAGGAAAAGTTTTTCTTACATATATGGATAAATAATACGTGCTTAGTGCTTACAGATTCACATTTTTCTTGAATGTTTTACTAGCTAGCCAAGTGTTGTTTATCCAAAAGTCGTCTCATATAATCTAATAACCTTCTATTAAAATAGTAGTACAACATAATACATTACATGGATTATTATTTGGAATAAGTTACAAATAATAAACTAACGAAAGAGCGAATGAGTCAAATTACAGTTTTAATCACGACATTTTTTATTTATGAATTAGGATGTTAGATTTCTGACTCATATGGCTCATGGTCAGTTGAGAACAATGTCGAGGAAGAGCATGATTGATAAAACTAATAAAGCCATTGTATAGACGCCCGAGCTAGATTAATATAGATGTGAGCCTTTTCATGCTCCATGCTCATCACATATTGTTCAAGAGCTGGTCCATGTATTGTGTTTATTTAATATTGAGGTACGATATCGAATTACAAGTACATCAAGTCCACAACCCACAGATGAGCTAACATTAATTCCTAATTCTTCGACTTGATGTTTTTTACATAATGCGGCTCTCATCTTTTTCCTCTTGCCACCATCAGGAATACTACAGTAAAGAATACGTACAAAGTATAAACGTATAAACCACAAAATCATGCATATCATACTATGTTCTTCTAAAAATTGAGGCAACATTGCGGGAAGAAAATAGGGGAAAGACCACATAGACAGTTTTTTTCTTTTCATCACATGTCAAGTCACTCTCAAATGAAGCATGCAAGAACAAAAGAGGATTACGAATTTGACGATGATGTTTTTATTCGTATATACATACATATGAATGTAAGGTATTTGGCTGTCATTACATCTAATTGATTTTCCTGAGTGATGGTTAATGTTTAACTCATACCCTATAACATGAAGATATATCTACAATTAAAATACGAGCAACACTTTACCCCAATGTCAATTCTATCCACCTCAGTGTCTGTGGTCTATATGGATTTTTGTCTTGATCTTTCGTTTGGTTTGGTTTGAGGTTTTAACTCTCAGATTACACGTTGATTGAGGACAAGAAATGGGAGAGATAGAGAGATATATTCGGAAATATGTATCATCATCTACTAATACGAAGACAAATATAATACGAGTGGAGAGAGCTCCAGTTCTGTACAATAAATAATATTTCATATACAGGGTGGACTTCTATATTTTGGGTACTTTTAAACATGAACGCCTTCATTTTTAATTACATGAAAATACTCAAATTTTTCTTAGAGACGTTTTGCCAATTTGTTTTTAAATAATGTTTTGATAAATGAAAACGAAAATACGTAAAAAAAAATAGGTACATTATGGAAAAAATCAGACAACCTTCAAAAGTGGCTA
>JAQIVE010006245.1:0-11777 GCA_034698285.1 Sminthurinus bimaculatus | reverse complement strand
TTTAGTGATCCAAAAGGAACGCTATGGCGAGTTTGCTGGTTAATTTTTTACTTCTTTGTCTTTTTTGAAATTATCTAGTGCAGAGTCTCTGTGAAAAACATTCAAAACATTATATATTGTAAAAGTTGTATAATATTTGTTGCTATCGAATAGATGGAATGCTGTAAGGCCATAATAATAGTAATAATAGTTATTTCAAAGTATTATTATATTCTGAGTCTCTTTCTTTCTTTCTTTCTTTCTTTCTTTCCTTCTCTCTCCTTCCTCGAAACTCCATGAGAGAGATATTGTGCATAATTACATTGCACTTTGACGTACATATTCAGTGTATATAATATACAATACATGCAGGTTTATTCTCATATCATCATCATTACGTACATACATTTATTTATTATATTCATTATGTAGGAGAATGAGAGAAGAGCGAATAGAGCGAAAGAGATGATGGAAACTAACAACAGGAATATGATTATTATTATTATTGTCTAGCAGGAACATTTTCTACATAGCTTTTGCTGGCCATTAGATTTTCTGAAGGTATTATTATTATTGTAATTAGAATATATTATATAGGCAGTTGTCTTCTATTGTGTATATTTTTTTGTCCAATATATTTTTACTGGTGTGTAAGTACTAGTGGAATATATATGTGGATGGATGAAAGAGGGACTGAGATCCAAAATGTGTGAGAGTATAAGCAAGTATATTGCACTGAAAGGGTTATGTAGCTGGATTTGGTTTTTAGTTTTTGAATTTATACAATATATAATAATAATAATAATGATGATAGTGAATGGATAAAATATATATAAAAAAGTCTTGGGCGTCAAGAGAATCTTTTTCATTTTCATTTTCTTTCTATATATTATCTTATCCATGTGTCCATTTGTACATATGTATGTGTGTGTATGAGTATCTCTGGCTCGCACTATGTTCTGTTTCTAAAATGAAAATTTTTTGTTGCTATTTTGTTCTTGTTGCACTCTTACACTTGGAAATAAGTAATAATGTGAGGCACATACTTTATTTTTATTATTTTTATTAGTACGAGTAGTATGTAGTATTCTTAATACTTATGTACATGCGTCAGAAAGTAATTTCACGGTCTCAAAAAAACGAAACAAAGTTTTTTCCAAGTTATATTATTATTATGACATGGTATAACGAATGTGTACAAGCACATATATATGTCGGTATATACAGAGGAGCAGATGAAATATTCCAAGGATACAAAAGTTATTATATTTGGTTATTATTAATACTACTTATTTAGTTAATCATGTTTTATTCATGTCTGTGTTGTACATACGTATGTAATTTATATTTTGTAACTGCGTACGTCATTATATAATGACCGTAATATATTTTAAATATCATTCATTACTGAAAATGATTATTGTTTTAATTTTTATACAATGTTTTAAGCATAAACATGTTGCATACATACATACATACACATGCACGTATAGAAAGGTATTAACATATAGCAAATAATCATGTGATGAACATAATTAAATTATTATTGATGTTTTTGCATCATCCGGCTTTTGATGATCAGTTGCAAGGAATCGAACTTTTTAGAACTTGGGCATGAAGAGTGAACTAGACACAATGGAAAAATATATAAATAATAATGTGTACATATGTAACATAATACGAAAAATGAAAATAAAATTTAATGCATGTTTTTCTACGGAAAACAGAATTCAATATTTTTTGTTTAGAATTTACAGTGCATTATACGTTTTAGAAACTACAATACATTTTTTCCACAGTTATCTTCATTCCGTTTTGTTTTCCAGGCATAACATGGAATTCACCACAACAATAATAATTGTATTTGATATTTGATATTATTTTAAGAAAGTATCTTTTTTTGGCAGTAGAATCTTGGTTTTTGGCAGTAATTTGTTTGTTTTTGGCAGTTAAATTTAATTAGTATTTATTTTTTTAATTGGCAGTTAATATTATTTAGTCAAATATTGGTTTTTGGCAGTAAGTTTTTTTTGGCAGTAAATACAAACACAATTATTATCAATAGGAACAAAAACATTAAAATGAAGTCAAAATAAGTTAAATGTGAGGTAAGAATAAGCTATACAGTAATTAAAATGAATACAAATTATTGAGTTTTATTATCGTTTCGTCGTCTCTTGGAAGATTTTTTGTCATTTGTTGGAGGTAAAGCTTTGAGGCTGGATACAACCTGTGACTGTGTTTCGACGTTGAATTCTTTCCTATTTTTCGGTGGTTGAAGCCATTTGTGATGGACTCGGCAGCATCAGCCACGAGGATGAAAGGTTTCCAGTCTACATTTAATTGACTCTCAACTTCAGATTTAAGAGTTGCAAAGACCCGTTCATAGTCTTCCGTCCTTTCGTTTGTAGTGACACCAATACAAAGAAGATGAAACCTTCGTCTACGATCAGTCGTCCCTACAATTATTACTGGCAACCCTTGGACATTAAGCTTATAAGTTGCATCGGCATTTAATGAGCAAGCTTGAGATGCATAGTTGAGCAGTCGTTTTGTAGATAGTAAAATACGTAAGAAATTACCACTTTTCCCTTGATCTGACACAGATTGATGTCCTAAGATGACCGGACGATCAAGTTCATCAAGACTTTGAATGCTTTCAAAGGACTCGCAATGGAAAATTTTAGCCTTCAAACAACAAACAACACACTTTGCATACTCACATACGTAGCCTAACCTTTTGTTTGTTAGTCCCTTTTGCTGTGATACCTTTTTATGCATTTTACTTTGACTTTTATGCATTTTCTGCTTACTGCCAAAAAAAAACATTTTAATTCAATAATTCAAAATAAATACTTACTGCCAAGAAAAAAAAAATCTACTGCCAAGCCATTACTGCCAAAAACACAGATTCTACTGCCCAAAAAAGGGGTAGCCATTATTATATTCCTCAACTGAAAATACTCCGGGACGCGAAAAGTAAATGTCGAGCGGCGTCGAACTCATTCTATACAAAAATTGGCAAGCTGTAAAATATGAACTATAATATTTGCAAAATTATAACCCATGCCATTGCTTCCCCCCGTTTTTTTCCACTAAGCAGTCGAAACTTTATTCCGCAGAATTTCATAGATGGCAATTTTCTGAAATAATCAGGGAAAAACCCATTAAGACAAGTCTAACCTATGTTTTAGCCCGGACGCTTGAAAAAAAAATGTTGAGCGGCGTCGGACTCATCCAAAGTTATACTTGACAAGTTGGGCAGTGTAAACCATAATAGTTGCAAATTTATCATTTGGCAATTCATCTGACATTTTTTCCTGGAATTTTTTCTCATTAAAACCTGAAGAATGGTAAATGTACTAATTTTTGCATTATTTACGACATGGCTGTATACTTTATACATAAAAGTACACATTTTGCATGGAATATTCGTCCCTGCAAAAAAGTGCAAAATTCCACCTATGATAAAATGACATGGTAATGATTGGGAATATTTTCGTCCGTTTTTGCAATTTCGCAATCTATCTGCACCTATCAACTTTTTTGTACGCACATGAATGTGTTCAATATTAAAGAGGGGCAAAGTGGACGCCTGGAGAATATTAATGCATACGTACGTACATACGTACAAACAAATGGGAGCTGAAAGCGGAAGTCGGGAGAGAAAAGGCACTCGGCTTTCGGCTTTCGGTTCGCACTGGAGAAGAAATAGTGCGTGCCATACCTTTGAAACTAAAGCCCGGTCCTCTGTTTCTTCTTCTGCCTCTCCTGCTTCTGATCTTGTTTTTGATGTTGATATTGGCCCTGGCGTTGACGCTGACTTTGACTCTGACTTTGACGTTGACTCGGAGTGACTGTCTACTGTTTACCGTACATTGTACGTAAGCCGTCGCCTTTTGGCGGCTCCTGGCTCCTGTTGTTGATATTGATGTTGAATTGAGGGTTGAGGCTGACATTGACGCGGACGGTAATGTGAGTTGAAATATTAGCCTCCTCCCCCCTCCAACTCCCAATAAACCACCCTCTTCCACTCTCTCTCTCTCTCTCTCTTTCTCTCGTCTTCTATTATTTGTATTTGTATTCGGATTTGTATCAACATCAACATCAATATCCATCCAATACTCCCACTTTTTCTCCTGAAAAATCCTGTGGGAAAAAGCCCGGGTGAAAAAGCGAAAGGAGCTGGAGAAAATTCGGGCCTGGGAACAGAAACCTGAAGGCAAAGCTAAAGTCCAAGTCCAAGCTCCATTCTTTGTGAAACTGGAGTCTAAATCCAGATCCAGATCCAGAGTCGAATTCCTGGACATTGACATTGGAGGAGGGAAGCATTCCGTCCCATTGAATCCCTCTCTGAATTTCCCTGTTGATCGAGATGGAAAAAAGTGAAGGTGGATTTTAACGTGGGAAAGAAAGTAAAATCGAAATCGAAGGGCGCGTGTTCCATACGATACGATACGATACGAGGAAACGACGATGCTCTGTTATTGACAATGATGGTGATGGTGATGGAGTTGAGGATATTGCAGAGGATATTGCCTTGTTCAACCGTCCTCGTCCCATTCTCCGGCTCCCGTTCCTATTCTTTCGTCCTCTATGGATTGTCATACGATGGGCATCTCGAGAAAAAAATGTAGCGAACAATCGAGGCCGGGAATTGAAAAGAGCTTTAGTCATATAATACTTTGACTTTATGTGATGTGATCCACTCGACGTTCTCCAGCGCTGGATTTGCTCCCTCCTATTTTTGCTCCTTTTATTCTCACTCCTCGTTGTCGTTGCAACTTGAGCTCCTGTTTCTTCGCGTTGTCTCGATTCCCCCTTTTTTTCTTGTGTGACTTGGTTCGACTTGACTTGACTCGACTCGACTCGGGCTTAAGTTAAGCTCTTGATTTTGATATTACACTGTGTATCTGTATATATATTGAGACGGGACCAATCACGATAACAATGACCATGAAAATGACAATCACACCCGGATTGGAAACGACCATGACAATGACAATGACAATGACGTGGACACGGGAAAAGAGGCAAGAGAACGACGTCGACAATGGCGATCCCAATCTTGTCCTGTTTTTCCAAATGTTCTAGGGCTTCTCAATCTCCAGTCAATGTCGACTCAACTCAACTCAACTCGAGTCAAGTCAAGCAGTCTAAAATCCGGGTTAAGTTGGTCGTGTCTACTGTCTACTGTCTATGCTTGTAAAAAACAGGGGAAACAATTGAGTGGCGATACCCGGCTCCAGAATTTGAGGGGCTCGTCAATTTTTTGTGGGGCTTCAAACTCTATTTATGAAATGCAGGATTTTTTCCTGGACTACCCAAAAATGGGAAGAAACCCGGAACTGGAGCTTTTCATCCGGCTTTTTACGCACAATTTTTACAATTTATGTCCGATATAAAGTATCAGTAGAAAAAACGTGGGACGAAAGAATTATGAATCCAATTTTAATCCAATTTTAGCTGAAAATATGAAGAATGGACGAATTTTATTCGGAAAAAATGGACTTTTTGGGGGTATTTTACAAATTTAGACAAGAGTAATGTTTTAAACAAATTTTCTCAAATTTGTTTAAATTTATGAGCTTTTTACGGTTTTCACGCGTCTTTTTAAGGCTACTCGACCATTTTTTTATATTTATGACGAAAATACGGGTTTTCCCAAATTTTATCCACTGACTTCCATACAATTTTAATTGTTGACTATAAATCAGGCTTTAATTTTTTACGATGGATTACATCACACTAGATTTTTTAATGCGTAAAAATTTTGGCAGTAATTTCGTATTTATTTTGGTGATTGATTGATGATGGAAAAGCTTCGGAAGCCGGAAGTCGAGGGTCAACTCAAAATTGAGTTGTGTATACAGCTTTTGATATTCCATCGGACTGGAGTTATGAGAAGAAGATGACTGGTGACTATGTAGCAATGTAGCAGCCCCTGTCACGATATTGACTTTTTGGCTTCCTATCCTTTCTTCCTTCCAGTTTCCTGCTCTAGCTCCAGCATGAGCCTCAGTTCCAGCTCCAGCACATGCACTCTCTGTGTATCATTCTCAGGCTTCTTCTTCATCTCCGCTTGACTGGCTTGTTGAACCGAACTGGACTGGACTCTGGACTTTCGTCCATGAAGCTGGAGTTGGAGTTGGCTGGATAGAAAAAGCAGCGGCGGCCGTTTTCCACCCTCCATTTCTCATTTTGTCCATTATTTTGGGCTTGTGAGGATGAAGAGAGAGAGAGAGAGAGAGCGGAAGTAAAAACGTATTATTTTGCTCTCACTTATTGGTCTATTATGTCAGTCAACGTCAGATAACAATTTTTCCAATGACATGGACAAGCTCAACTCACCATCTCCTGGTCCTGGAGTCTCCAGTTCTCCAGTTTTCTGGCTCTGTTTGGCTCCAGCCTTGACTTTTGGCCCTCGGCTTTTTTCCCTTTGTGCTCTCTGGAGAAAAAGCGAAAAAAGTTTTTTCGATACAGTCCATACAGTCGAATCACTTTTTTCGCTCTCCATTGACTCTGTTATGTTTGCCTTTAATGGGAATTTCGTGCTGGAATTTTTTCTCCAGCTCCAGTTCCAGCTCCACTTTGCCAGTTTCTCCAGCCACTTTTACCCCGGCTTTCTTTCGTTTTTCTATGTAAGTAAGTAAGTATAAGTAGAGAGACACTGAGAAAAAGGGGACAGAAATGGAAGAGGTTCTTTTGAAAGCGGAGACAAGTCCAGTAGTCCATTATACTGGATATGCTGGATATATACACTGGAACCTGGACTAGTGACATTCTTGTCCATGTCCAGGTTAGTTTTCATTCACTTGTCCAGCGTCATACAAGAGTTACGTAAGAGTAAACTTATGTACATGCGAGTACATACATACAAGTATGCGCAATATATATAAATTATTTCCGCCGACTTAAATCACCAAAAGCGTGGGATACGAACGGGTCCAGGAAGCTGAATGGAGTGAATAGAATTGCTCTTTTTTTCATGGAGAATCCTGGAGTCTTACATATACATACATAGAGCTGGAGCTGGAAGGGAGCAAAAGCGGGAGGGAGTGTGTAAGTTAAAGTAGGCGATAAATAAATACCCGCATATGCACAGTGTAAAGCGTAAAGCTGTATGGAGTATGGAGAAAAAATGGATGGATGACTTTTAGAACGGGGTTCAGACTCCAGGAAAATAGACTTTAAGCTCCAGGAAAATTTCTCCAGTGTTTTTTATGCATATCCTCAAGCACTTGAGCAATACTTATACATTATACAGTTATGCATAAGAATGGGGAAAATTGCTAAATCATGAAAAATTTGACATTTTTTACGTTATTAAATTAAAAGAGACTAAATGTCTGCTTTTCTTGGCTTTTTCTTCTTGGATTTTTTCCTGTACGGTTTTTTGCTTCTTCGTCTTGTGAGTCGTTTTCCGTGTAAAATTGGTGCAGCTGCTTTTTGTTGATAAGCGGAGACTTTAAATCGGAGTACGCTTGAATGAAAAAATATAATGCAGCTTGATGTTTATGCATTACAAATCATCTCCATGTATATAATATGGAGATGATTATTACGATTATTACCCACGGAAAATTGCAATAATCAACCCGGGACAATGTGCAGCATAATTCAAAATCCAAATTGGATGCAAAATGCAGAGGATTTAGATGACGAGAGAAAAATCTGTTCCAGTATGAAAAAATTAGCCCAATTTTTCCATCCAAAATTAAACCCACCCGGTACAAAAAATTAGCACAATTTTCCAGCCAAAATTAAATCCACCCGGTACAAAAAATTAGCACAATTTTCCAGCCAAAATAAAATCTACTCCTACAAAAAATTACCGGAATTTTTCTGACTAAAATTAAATCCACCCGTAAAAAAAATTACCAGAATTTTTTCAACTAAAATTAATTCTACCCCTACAAAAAATTACCGGGATTTTTCCGGTTAAAAGTAAATCCACTAGCACAAAAAATCGGCCGAATTATCCCTGCTAAAATGAATCGTCCCATGCAAAAAATTTATTAGCCTAAAATTCGCCCATTTTCCCGCCAAATCCCGTCGAATTTTGTAGATCATCGCATCGGTCAAATCTCGCAGTCTCACTCCTACAGATTTCGGCCCGCAGACCGAATTTCTAGTTGAATTCCGGATAAAATTTTGGTACGGGAATGCACAGTTACATATAAAACCGTGTAGCTAAACAATGAACAAGTGTTGTGCAACTCCATCATTTTCACTGGACAGGGAATGGAGTAGGATCCGGAATTTGTAAGACAGGATGTAGATCGTAGAAGAAATGCATCCCGAGACTTGAGTTGTGAAATTGCTTTAATTTTACGCTGGTACAATGTACATACATACATATTATAATCATCAATGAACGTTGTTTGCTGTATATTGTATATAGAAAAAAAGACAAGGTTTGACGGTGGAAATCAGTGGCCTGGAGCATTTCCGGTGCACAGATATTCAATCCACATTACACATATATATTACACATTACACACAGGAAAAAACGGAGCAGGTTGGTTTCATTCTACGATACGATACGATACTTAACTATGAATAAAGAGAGAATTTGTTCCCTTTTTCCATCATTTCGTCAATACTTGTGTACAGATATGCACAATGCACAGACATGTATTAGACCCCGTGCAATATATCACGATTATCTACAGCGTCGCAGGTACAATTCGTATGCACACAGATACTTAAATAATAAATACTCTCCGTATTTTTAAGATTCCGCCTTCAGATTTTGTAATGGCATTTACTAGCATGAAGAAACTTTTTTTAAAAAAACTCCATTTTAAAATTACAGACAGTACACAGGGTACGAAATTGAAAGGAAAAGGAATACGTAGAGGAGATGAATAAGAAGAGGATAGACAATGAAGCGTTTGAGTTGCTGAATCGACTCGATAATGGTTCTTGAGTTCACTGGTCTTGTCTTCTTTGCCTTGAGGGTGTCTCTCTCGTCTTTTACTCCCTTGTATCTATAGTGTATAATATCATGCGTGTATACTGCGTGTGTGTACTGTGTTTTGTGTTTTGTTATTCCTCCCGTTTTTTTCTGCCACAGGGCTCCTTATTGTCCCACTACTCAAAAAAATTATACATACATAGCATAATACGTACGCACAACATACGACATACACAATCATTATTGCCGTTGGGTTTTCTTTCGCTGAGAGTTGAGAGTTGAAATGCTCGTCGTGCGTAAAGAAGAAGACGAAGAAGACGAAGAAGAAATTGTGATGTGATGTGATGGAGCCGTGAAGGAAATGGGAAATGGAAATGAGGATTCATCAACTCTGGATTCGATATGTCCTGCATTACCCTTATTTTTTACTTCTTCTTTTCCTCAAGCTCCAACGTTTCTTATACAAAGACGAAAAGTATGGGGAAAAAATTGAGAAGGATGAATATCCATGGCAAGATTCAAATCCAGCTTTAAAATTTGAAGAAAAAGAGTCAAAGCGAATTAAAATACGGATCTTTATGTATTTATTTTAGAAATGGGTAATGAGTATCTATTTGAGGGCGGATTTGGAAGGCGGGGAAGGAAGTGAAGGTTACGCTCGAATTTTTACCTTTTTCTTCGTCTTTTTCATCCACAACCCCTAAATTGACACAAAAATATAAAATCCCACCTGATTTCCTGCTTTGAAAAGGAAAGAAACGTACCTATACAAAAGCTGGCTTTCCAGCTTATCGGTATGAATGTCCAGGATTTTGTGAAAGTGAACCTTTTCTTTGTCCGGATTGTTCTTAATCTCGACTTTTTTGTCCAGATTTGACTTTTCTTGTTTTGTTTGGTAATTTTGTTACTTTTTGCTGCTTTTTTACAATATTTTGACAGTTTTCATGTGAAAACTGTGGTTATGCAAAACTATGAATAATTTTATTGTTCCCTTCCTTAGGAAAAAAACTTGTCATAAAATCTCGTGAAATTTTGACATGATTTTGTTCAAAAATCTTTATCTCAATTTTAATCGACTTTCCGCAAGTTTTTGGTAAAATATTTCGAAAATCGAGTCAAAAATTGCCAATCTTGTCAAATCTCATCAAATTTTGATAAGATTTAAAAAGATTTTTTGCAAAGGGCTGTTTGTTTATCTGGAATCTGAACATTTGGATAAAACTTTACCTGGAATTCTGGATTTGAGCCCGGATTTCGGTATGATTAAGTAAAATAATAAAATACAAAGCCCGGATTCTGCGAAAAGCCTCAAGTTTGCGGGGAAATTCGGACTTCTTTGATTTGATTCCCCTTTCAAAATTTCCATCTAACAACAATTCACAATTCACTCACTCGATTGTCATTGTCATTCAGGCGTCAATTCTTTGTCTATTTTATTTATTAGACTTTGGATTTGTACAGAAATCCGAATTTTAGCAAGTCAACTCCAAGTCAAAGTCAAATTTGAGCAAAATGTATGTTCGTACAATAGATTGCAGATAAATATGCATAAATTTATCTGGAAATATGGACAATAGTTTTGCCTTCTCCATTGCTGCAGAATATTACACATATACATATCCAGAATCCTGGAGAAGAATGGCCCGGTTCGGCTTTCGGTTGAGTTTGTTGTTTCAGCAGTTGTGCCTTCTCCCTTTCCTTCGTTCATTCACTATATACTATGCTATGCACTGTGTGTGTTTTTCCTGGAGATAGATAAAAGTTAGGGAACAGAGTTCTCCAGGAAATTCCAGGGCAAAGCAAAGTAAAAGTAAAAGTAAAACTAAAGGTACGTAGACGGGGGAATCTTTGTGTGGAGCCAGAGCTGCTGGCTCTGGCTTTTCGTCCTGGAGAAACGAGAACCAGAATGAGAATGAAAATGAGAGGCGCTCTTAATGAGCTGCGTGAGAGAAACCCCGAAAAGTTTCCAATGGTAAACAAGAAGAATAGACGGGCAAGAACTTTCTTCCAGTTGGCTGTCATCTTCCCCTCGTTGCAATATTTTAGGCAGTTTCTCCGTGTCTTTGTCTGGAGAAATGTGAATACAGAAGAAGAAGATTCTCCAGCAGTCAGTCAGCTTTCTTCTTCCTGTGTAGTATCACATCATTTTTTTAGTTTATTTTCTCCAGTTCCAGCGTCGACCTCCAGCATCGAGTTGGTCTGCATCTTTCTGGTTCTCCAGATTCTCCAGATCGATCTCCAGATGCAAAAATCCCCTGTCAATTCATTGACATGGCGATAAATTACACAAGACGAAGACGAAGAAGAAGCAGAAGAACCGGAAGAATATTCATGGGGCTGGAGAATCTTCGTCTCCATGATAATAATAATAATAATAATGTGGAGAATTATCCGCTGCTTCGTTGCTGGAACTCTGGAAAATAATAGAAGGGGGTCTCCGCATATATTCTCCAGATTTATCATTAAAACTCTGCGGGACTCCCCCAGGGGGAAGAGAAACGGATCCTCAGTACAATGAAATGCAGGCCGCTGGTAAATAAACTTGCCCTTTCTTTTCTCCAGCACCCGAATTTTGCTGTTGTTAACAACAGGGGGAAAATTACAAATTTATTTCCAGTCTGAGAGTATCCTGGACCTGGAAGCTGACTCAGGTTCCTGGAACAACAATTTTGTATGTTTAATTTTGTATGTATTCAAAATGTCTCTTAAAACACGCGAATGATCACGATCACGATCGCTGTTCAAAAATCTAAACAAGAGCAACTTGCAAATTTTGCGCTATTATTGTACATACATTATCATGGAGCAATAATTGCCACAGTCCTTTCGCTCCAGGACATATTTATTGGCAATACGTGGTTTTTTACTTGAATAAACT
>JAQIVE010006244.1:0-11778 GCA_034698285.1 Sminthurinus bimaculatus | reverse complement strand
CCTACCAGACGATTTCTTTTTCTCGTCATCTCTGGAAGCCGATGATCGTCGTTTCCGTTCTTTCCGAGGAGAGCGAGATCGCCGCTTCTCTCGATGTTCTTTTGACGATTCTTTTCTTTCTTCCATATGTGTAGATGCTAATGGTCGTCGTTTCTCTCGGGGTTCTTTTGTTGTTATTTGTCCATCTTCTATATCTCTAGATGAAGAACGCTGCCGACTCTCTTCATTTTCCCTAGGAGGCGTTTGTCTATCTTCTTTATCTTTTGATGAAGAGCGTCTGTTCCTCCTATGCTCATTCGAGGATGCTTTAATTTCCTCTCTGTCTCTAGATGGAGAACGTCGTTTCTCTTGATAATCCTTAGATGATGCATGTACTTCCTCTTTATCTCCAGATTCAGAACGCCGTCGATGACCTTTATATGATGTTTTTCTATCTTCTTCATCTCTATCCCTAGATGTGGAGCGATGTCTTTCTCGATGACTTTTAGATGATGTTTTTCTATCATCTAAATCTCTGGAGGAGGAACGACGTCTCTCTTGATAATCTTTAGATGATGTTTTTCTATCATCTAAATCTCTGGAGGAGGAACGACGTCTCTCATGATAATCTTTAGATGATCCTTTTTCTTCCGCTTTATCTCTAGATGGAGAGCACCGTCTCTCATGATAATCTTTAGATGATGTTTGTCTATCTTCTTCATCTCTAGAGTGTCTATCTCTAGTTGATGATGCTTTACTATCTCTAACTTCTCTGTCTCTAGAAGTGGAGCGTCGTCTCCCTCGATAATCTTTCGGTGTTTTTCGGTCATCTATATCTCTAGGTGAGGAACTTCGTTTTTCTCGATGATCTTTAGATGACGGTTTTCTATTTTCTATATCCCTAGACAATGACCTTCTACGCCTCTCTCGATGTCCTTTGGATGAAACGTGCTTATCTTCCATGTCTCTAGATGAAGAACGCCGTTTCTCTCGGTGACCTTTGGTGGATGTTTGTCTGTCTTCTATATCTCTAGACAACGAACGTCGTTTTTCTTTATGAGCTCTTGTGGCTGTGGACGAGGAAACCAACTTTTCTTTGGACACTGAACTCCTTTTTTCTTCTGATACGGATCGGCGGATTTCTTCGGATGGGGATCGTCGCCTGTCTTTGGACACTGAACGTCGTCTTTCTCGACGGTCCTTCCGTGACGATTTTTTCTCGTCTTTATCTTTATGTGACTTTTTCCCTTCTCTGACTTTTGGCGATTGTCTTCTTTCTCTTCGATGCTCTCTTGAGGAAGAACGCCTTCTGCTTCTTTTTGCTGGGTAGGACGATGCTTCAACTTCTCCTTCACTCTCCATAATTAAAATTTAATGGGAAATACACTTATACTAGTATTTAAAAAACAATAATAAATCCGAAAAATATGCTGAATGTTTTCTTGTTTTCTTTTTTGCGTTCGCATTTTTCGCAGCCGATCGGAATGTTCAAATTTTTCCGGCAATAAATTAATTAATTAATTGTAGCACGATATAGAGCCACGTTTGCTTTTATACATGTGCAGATACAAAATATGTACTACATAATGTTATTATAAGTATTATTGCTTTGATAGACGCCAATCACTAATTATTTGCCAGTAAGTACTTATTTACCCTATGTACCTAAATACTTATGTATTTAATTGTTTTAAATAATGCAATTTGATCATTTGATGCAATACACTTGAGAAGCTTTATCCATAGACACTTGCCGTTAGTGACTTGCAAGAAATATTATATTATGTAGAGTGGAAAACATATTACACGCAACTGCAGAGGTTGCTGGTAATTAAATACTGATGAGACAATCGAATTAAAAATAAACCACGGTTACCCAAAAAGAAGTAGGTATAAATGATCACAAAAATTCATGGATGCATATAATATTAAACTACAAATAATGAACACTGACAAACTGAATCTTTAACTGACTATGAGTGAAAAAATGCTCGTTTTTTATTCAATAATTTTTACTAAAGTATAGATATTAGTATTCCGCATTTTCCCTAAAAATACACCACGATACCGCTCCGCCTGGTTCGTCTCGTTTTTTTTCGAGCTTCAGTTTAAAAATTACAAATTAAAAAACGCCCGTAATACATACTATGTACAAACAAAACGTAACCAGCAATACATCATGTTCATTTGTTCTGCATGGCGGATATATAAACTTCTCAATTATTCAAGTCAGGTTTTGACAGCTATAACGAAATTTCACTGTTTAACGCTGTAAAACTAATGATTTCATGTGTTGATAACTCACTGGAAGACTGTATAATAATATTAAAACACTTACAGTTCATAAAGTATAAAACAATAGATGTAAGTACGTAATCTCCGAAAATTGAATGCGCTTCGAACCCCAATGAGAGAATGAGACAAGATACAATATAAAACAGCTTGATGTATTTATAATAGCTTCTACTAGTCAAATCAACAAGTGAAATCAGAATAATATTATATTGTTACTGTGAATTTGACTAATAAAGGCCGATTATTGAAAATAATCGTTTACAATCATTTGACCAATTCGTAATAATATAGCATAATACAATAATATATATCTTTCGGGGAAATTTTTATTTCGAAATCCCAAACTGCTTCTGACTTTTGACATTTTTTGTAAAGTTAAGCCATCAGTATTGTTTTCTGAAAAATTAATATCAACTGTCTCGTCTATACCATCTACCATAGATACATTACATTTGATGCTTACACAATCGCACTCTTATTACACACCTATATATATTATCATATATATATATTCGATTCGATACATGACAACGTTTTTTTATTTAAACTACTTTTTGTTTAGGTCTTCGACACTTCCGTAGTAGTACGTTTTCCCACCTACAAAAATCAATAATACCAAAAACACTTCATCAAGTAACATTTAAAACCCCTTGTTCTACTCCTTATACTGATAATGACGACTAACTTAATTATCAAAAAATATTTGTGCACTGGAAACGTTTCTTTTATAACAAACATAAAAGTAGTAACGCATAGATTGGGTGGGAAGCTGTAAAAATATACAGTAAAAAACTACATAGTACTGTTCTAACACAAAAAAAGTAAAGACAGAGACACTTTTGATAACCTGAGCCATGCAAGCTACTTCACACGTCATCTATAAACTGATTACATTATATTTAAACAGGAACAAATATTAAAAATTAAAGTATTACAACAATGAGGAATACATCGTTATTCATTCATCAGTTATTGCAAATGAAAAATGAAAACATAATTTGTTTCAGCAGATTTTATATTATTATAACAATAACATACGTACGGCTGTCTATTTAACACTGGAAACTTAGTTTCAAAACTTAATAATAATATGTCTTATGTATTAGTGTAAGACAAAGCGTAAAATATTTAAAGAAAACATAATAAAATAGAAAAAAGCAAAACGCAATGTAAAACAAACAACACCAAAATGTGGAATAATAATAGAGTACAAACGTCTACATGATATGACATTAAAATAATCGGCGATAAAAATTCGTGACGACATTAATCATTACTTGTTTTACAACAAAATAATCATTATTATAGATAAATTGCCTTTATGAAAACTCACAACAACATGATTTGTAAGCCACTTTTAGGCGTAATAAATGTTTACATCATAATGTTTAGAAATATAGAAAGAATATAATACATAATTAAAATACTCACACGATTTACTTCAACACAACGTACTACAAAACACAGTATAGAGACTTCGAAAAACAGAACTAGAAAAATGTTTCCTTTTACTCTTAGAACATGCAACAGTAATAAAACTAAAAGTGTTTATTTGTGCACACCTATAATATGTACACAAAAAGAAAACCAGACTGGAATGTATTGACAGTTTGTAGTTATAGAACATTACATATAATTAAAGCCGTTTTTATGTGCACATATCATACATACACAGACTTATATTAAACAAGGAGACATAAATGCCCAGGAAATATCAGCCACCTTATTTGGTAGTAATTGACTAAATTCGTGGAGCATAACCATTTACGTGCTGATCATCTCCGTTTTGGAATAAAGGATCTTTACCTATTAGGATTTACAAAAGAAAAAAATATTATCAAAAGACGAACTATACATTATTATTGTCACAATCAGTGAAACTTTGAGTGCAACATTTATATTTTGTTGAAAACGGGCCGATAAGTGAGAAACCAAAAAAGATACATCTCATGACTTACGTTCTTCCTGCTCAACCAGTTTTCTACCACGTATTTTCTGGTAAACGAGCAATATTGCTGGCAAGACGGGAGTCATCATCGCAACAGATACTGGTAAAGCTATTAATGACCAAAAATATGCACATTTTTTATTGCTAGCATGTTCATGTAAAACCAACTTTAAAGGTGAATTATATCATGCTAATAAAAAACCACGGATGCGCTTTTTTATTACCTGTGGTTAGATCTGCCTCCGGTTGGGGCATGGAAAACCGGAGAGCAAAAATAGCTAAACCAGTATTTTGTACACCAGTTTCAATTGCAATAGCGACAACATCTCTCCAATCCTGTTTAAGCAACCAAGCAGTTCCTCCTCCTAGAATATAACCAAGCCACGGAAGAAGTAATCCTGCAAGCAATATCTATAAAAAATGAAACAAACAATGTACCAAATTATTATATTTGTATTGTATACAGCATACACAATAATAGATACCAAAATATAAATAAATACGCATAGTATATCGGATATATGTACTATATACATGTGTATATAAAGGAAGTAACGCTTCATTCAATACATACCACGCAATAGTTATGTAATGTATTTGCAGCTTTACTTACTTCCCAAGTGAGGATTTTGAACAAGTACAGGTTTGTGTAGATGGCAAAGATGACAATAAAAACGATGAGAAAGATTGCGAATGGTTTCAAAATCCTGACAAGTAACTTTGCAAACTTGGGTAAATATCGCTGGATCATTACACCAATAAATAATGGAACAACCAATGATATGGCAAACGTTGCAATTTTGGAATAAGGTATCGTTAAATTAGCTTCGTGGAATATTGTTGCACCAAGAGTTAAAATCCACAGTGGCATCATTGCTGAAATTTTTCAGGAAAAAAATAACAAATTTACTTAAAATTTACAGCCCATGAAAATGTTTGTAAGTAATAAAAATATTAAAATACCTTGTAAATTTAACAAAAAACAAGAATATTACAAAAGTTTAAGTATTTTAATTATAGTGTCAATATAATAATATATAGAATACCAAATGCACTGAATGTAGAAATTGCTGTCATTGTAATTGAGAGATCAAGATTTCCACCCAAAGTTAATGTCCAAATATTTGAAGCGCCTCCTCCTGGCGAACAACCAGTAATGAACAATCCTAGTTGCAGAGCTGGACGGGGAATTAACCATTTTGCAAGCCCATAAGCTAACTATAAATCCAAAAAAAAAAACATACGAATAAATTGTGCATACTATGCCAATTAGTAATCTTACAGAAACGCATATTATTTGCGAATTGTCTGGTCATTTAGTTGCGTCCGGATTTTCCTTTCACTTGTCCATACTAATAGATCTGTTAAATGCATAGATGTAAAGGTGAAATGGAAAACCGACTAAATGAAAATAGCCAGACAATGCATAGTAAGCAGCGGTCAAATGACAGCGATGACTTTAGATTTTACAAAAAAATGTTAAAGTATTTTAAGAAAATAAATAGTCAATTATCATTACCAAAGGCATAATCATAAACTGGGACATAAATCCGATTGCTGGCCCAATAGGTCTTTTTAATGTCTCTTTGACAGTTCGTACATCCAATGCAGCACCCATATTAATATAAATGATTGCTACTAGAGCTGCAACGGAATAGGTGAATGCTTTGTCTATCGGTCGACTCTCTCGTCTTACAGAAATATCCACACAATTTGGTTGCTTAACTACTGTGGAATTTCCGGGATTATCTTTGGCAGAAAAATAAGTGACTTCAGGGCATACTGTAGTGTAGCCTAAAAATTTCCCAGTCACATTAAAAGCAATGCTTTTGTCTTCTTGTAAATCAGAATGTGTCAAATTTATTGATTGTGGATGTGCCTCCGCAATATTTGGATCATCTACTACAAAATCTATCCACACTCTATCTCCTTCATCTAAATTCCATTGACTTATATTCATCTAGTCACAAAAGAGAACAAAACAAAGAAGAAAATTATTTTCAAATTTTGAAGATGAATTAAACTATTTATGTTCATCGTTAGAAGTAAAACGTATTTTACGAAAGAAAACAACACATTTAAGGTGGATTTACCTCGATTGTATTCCAGTCATCCACTAGAATTGGACCTTCTTTTTTAGATTCGTAGGTGACATTCCAGTTCTGAGAATTTGTTGCAACACCCGCTGCAGCTCCAACCAGTCGAAAAGAGAGAAGCCATAAGGGACCCAGAACTGCGAGGTACATGAAGACATAATGAACAGGCCAAAGGGGACACATGATTGATTCCTTTTCCCTGGGGATTTCTAGAGTTAATTACGCATAAAAATAACAAAGACTTTATCATTTCATTATTTAAGTACCACCTAATTTAGTTTATATTGTTGCTTGCAGCCTAACAATCGTCTCTAAACTACCCCTTCTTTAAAAAAACATAAATATGTATGTATGTACCTACACTCGTCAGCTAATTCTAATACCTAACACTAACAAGATCAATTATTGTCAACAATAGCTTTACTTAGAAGGAACATAATATAGTGTTCAATCTAAAGATATAGAACCGACTGTATTAACAATAGCAGTACAACAATATTTTCTTTATTCGTAATCATTATCAACTAAAAACTCTTTAATGAGATCATTCGCACATACATATGTGAGTTTACTGCGTCTTCATGGATAAATTGTGAATGCGTGTAGGTACATTAGTTTGCTACATGATTGCCTTGAACGGCCATGTAAGTGAATATTGTCGGAGAAAACTGTAAACAAACAGTCGTGCAGTTGTGCAATCGAGTAAGCATTTCACTCTGTGCAGTTCAAGAAGCCGTTTGATATAAATGTAATGTAGGTACTTCTGTACTTTGCACTTCTCACTTAATTCCTGTATGTATTAAATATACCATGTCTATTTATTCTCAAACAGTCAAAAAAAAACCTCACAAACTAGTTTTCGATTGATGTTTATGTGATTAAAGGTGAAAGGAATTCAGTCCGAAAACATTCCAGTACATTTTGTTATGTGCACTGCAGCTTACTCTACTCATCTTGCAAAGTGCGTAAAGAGTGAACACTGAACACTGTAGGTATTAGGTATATAAGCACTACAACACTGAACTGAATGACGAAAAAAAGGAAATGTTTAACATTACATGCCCATGAAACTATCCCTTCATAAACAATATATTTACCACAGCGATGGACAAAATAAAAACTCTTTCAGGTTTCCTAGAATTCAAAACTATGAGGAACTATGAGGTCACATATTTAGGGTGATACGATGTTAGCAATCGAAAATGATGCAATTAGGAAAGTGTTTTGGTTCGACTAAAAACATTGTGATACATAGTTATCAAGTGAAACAAGAAATTCGCATGCTATTGACTGCAGTATGTATTTAAAAATACTTATCACAATTTAACGGTATTACAGCACAAAACGGATACATTTGCGTCTCATATTTAACATTCGCCATTTGTTTCAGTTTCAAAATCAAACAATTTTGTCTTACTGTAAATGACTCCTACTTATAGAGAGTAAAGAAGTCCCCCGGACTCATTTTTATCAGCAATTACTTAAATATGTGTACCGCACCAAATGCATACCAAACCAACAGAAACTCTGACCTTGCAAGATCAGGAGTTCTCTTTACGTTGAGTTAAGGTTGAAACGGTTACGTTTGAGTTTCGAACCACACACAATACACATCGCGTTAATAATCAACAATACAGTGTCTGCGTGATTATAATTTAACATCTGCTCTATTTATTATATCTTTAAGATTTAAAAGACAAATATTTGAAATTTTAACACCAACAATACCAAATATCTACTTATTTCAGTTCTGAATACATTTCATGAGTAAAAAAATGAAAATTTTCGCTGAAAATGTGAAGAGAATAGAAAAACAGACATTACACGAGTTAAAAAATGAATAAAACAAGCACATGAAAGTAATCCAAACATTTTTTTCAGACACAAGACTAAATAAATAAACAGATAATGGGCTAAATATCTGGAATTCGATTATACATAAGAATACGACACATTTAACTTTTCATAGTGTGTTAATATTGTGAAAGGTTATCACGCTAGAAACAGAAAACCACAAACTATAAACCACAAATCATTCGTTATGTGTAGTTATGAAATAATTAAACTTCGTCATTTGAAAACCACACACACACACATGTGACGTATGATTTTCAATAATTAAAACTTTTGTGGATGCTATTATATGAAGAAGGTAACAATTCACCACCAAGCGATATGTATGTAAATGTGTCTATCTAAATCGTAATTGTCTGATAGAATTGTACTTTCGGGGTATTTGTGGTGGTGACACATTTAACCTTCTTACATTGTACATAGAATTTGTTCGTAGCAAGTGATGCTTAAATATTAAAGTGCAGACCTCTGACTTTAATAGCTCCAATAGGACCGATTTCTGCGTTTCCCGTTCCCGGGGATGCTCTAATGTCATTCTAAGGCAAAGAAAAGTTTTGGAAAGACGGGAAAGTATGATTTTTTTCTCTCTCGTCTTCATTAAAACCGAGTGAATATGTATAATGTATATGATTAGGTTTGTAATGATACTCAGAACTAATTGCGTTAACTTGTGCACTTTGACCCCTAACTATGATTATCTATTTTTAATACTTCACGAGCATATCGTACATACATAAGTATGTACAAGCATAAACGCACTATCAATTTTGTAAACCATTACAAAATGACAGTGTTGTGATTTCTCCATACATTCTTTAATATACAAATCATATCAGAGAAAGATCGTATGCAAACAATGAACAGTAAATATCGTTCATCCTTTGAAAAACGATTGCTGGATACCGACAAAATAAATCCATAAATAAACTAACTTTTCATTTAAATAGGTATTTCGCCATAAAGGTTTTTCTTCTTGCAGTGAAGAACTTGGGAAGATGTATAACTATTTCCATACAATGATTTGCCGAAAATTTAAATTTCACGACCTTCAACCTTCATCGATTTTGAAAAAGAACCTTATCCCTCTACAGAATCTACATTTTCAGCAAACAAGTGAGTTCGAAAACACAAAATATGTACACTACAAATCGAACGCAAATGTTTTTGTTTGAAATCTTGAACTATAGAACCGACATGATAAATAGATCTCTTAGTATTTGAGTCGTTTTTTTTAAAGTTACTGCAAGAGACCAAACTCAGGACTCAGAAACCACATACATATCTGGGTAGATGCTAATTGTTCATGGGTTCACTTCTTTTAAACCAAAAATGTTTGTAGTTTATATACAGATACGCATACAATAGGAACTGTTTTGAAATTAAAATTTTATTTATTTTGTATTTTTTAAAAATTATGTTGGATCAATCTATTATCCACAAGAATCTTAAAAATGCGTGAGCGTTGTTTTTCTGTTTTTGTTGTAAAATACAAAATATAAGGTGTACGTGTACAGTGTATAATACCACAATATTTAAAATACGTTTCAAAATAATCTGCTGCCCATACTTCCAATCCTGAATGAACTTGAATGCTGAACCTAACGAGATCATACAACAAGAGCCAAATATTCTTTGTAGATGTCTAATGTTCAAAGACTTTTTTGCCGTCATTGTCTCAATGCTTCCTTTTGTACAAGCTGAGCCATAAAATATCAAATGGACATATTGCGTACAACATACAACTTACATACATATTATTACATGCATAATATTACCGACATCACTGCTGTTTCAGCACTTGCACGCACTTTTTTGTATCGCTATTCTAAATCTCTAGTGAGCTTCTATCTTCTAACGTATGCATATATTATTGTTACGCAACCCACAATAAGATATCAAAAACTCTACTGTTTATAAATTTCAGTCCACTAGACTCTATTTTATATGTATAATGTATAACCTATGGACCATACGACACAACAAGTAATAAGAAGTGTAATTTTAGATACGAAGTAGATAGTACAGATGCACTGCTTGAAAATGCCACATACATATAAACATTTAAACAATCGCCTATGAAAAAGTAAACGGAAATATGTTGCTGCACATAAAAGCTATATGCCAAAAGTTTTATGATGCGCTATATTATACACTTCAAAAATCTATAGTAATCCATAGGCACGCGTAGGTAAACTATTATCACACTAATGATGATCAAGTGCCTTGTAAGTATACGAATATTCTAAATATAAAATAATGATGACAAAGTGGTCATTCTGAGTTTCGTATAAGAAGCTTCTACTTGAATACTTTCCCCGTAGCTTCGTAATCGTACATAATATGCATAGACATAAAAGATAATACAATAACGAATATTTTAGCTTTTAGCATTCAATTTCGTATGCGTTTTCCTTGTGAAAAAAGAGTTATAAGTAACAAGACGTTTGAGTATTTTTGCAACCATCCTCATAACTTATTGCTCAAACAGTACTAGAATATCCATTTCGATTTGGCAATAATTTCTGCAAATACGTCTAGTAATGCATTTTTGTATTAATAATTTTGCCATAATTTCTGCAAAGCCGTCTATCCATCATAATGTTCCATCAACAATTAATTAGACAGAGTGACATGTAAAGCGGTGGATATAAAAAACAACTTCCTTTGCATGCAATTTATTTACATCTATGTAAAAGTTTTCATTCTATTTTTCCATTGTACTATTAAGACAACAAGTTGAACATGATTTCCAGGGAATTAGCAATGATATACTCTTGTATTATTATTGTCTCTTTATGCACTTGAAAACATTAGGGTGCATAGTGTGTATGTACTACATACATTTACCAGTGTGAAATGTGTACTTATAGCCATATCTTATCAAAATACAAATATGCACACAAGTCAAAACAATGAGACCAATAGAACTCAAGGGTTGTAGCTTCTACCTCTGACTGAACATAATGCCTGTTTTTTATTTTGAAGTTCTTTTAATTTTGAATTCACTTGAACTGGTCTAACAACAAATAACATTCGTATAAGACAATAACCATGCGACAACATTCTTTTCAAATAATACACAAGTCTATCTAATACCAACAGACGGAAAATATAGTTCAGACAAATCTTATAATGTACAGGTAATACAACATAATCTTTAGAGAAAAAAGAACTGTTTGCTTAGTGCATAGTAGTTTTATGCCATAATTTTCAATCGCGATTTCGCGAATATCATACTGGACATAAATGAATTCCCAAGAAAAGGGAATTAATTTCGTCGTATTATTGCATGCTTTTTTAAATTCATAATCCATAAGCGAAAAGGATTTTAACTGGAAAGTTGCAATGGTTTAAATTGCACTATTATCAGTTACATGAATTATAACATTAAGGTGAAATACATACTAAAGTCGGCTTGTAAAACTAAAACACTAAAAGATAACATAAAACATTTATGACAAGCTAATATTAAGGGGAAAATATTTATATTACAGCCATAATATGGAGATCGAGGAGCAATACTGTTAATAATTTGGTTGGGTTTCTCTACTGCAACGGTATTTAATTTAATAATATTCCCCACCTGCCGTTATAATACGAGGGGAT
>JAQIVE010006243.1:0-11779 GCA_034698285.1 Sminthurinus bimaculatus | reverse complement strand
TCATCATCATCACCATCGTCATCGTCATACATAATAAAAAAAAAAAAGTTATATCATACCCCATTTTATTCTCTGTACTTTAAAGCTCATTATAAAATCCCATTTTAATATTTAAAGCACGGCCTGCCAATCACCTCAAACACAAAACACGTCCATGCATCAAAACCAACTTGTGTAAAAATAAATACAATTATTATTATTATACTGCTCTTATACGACGTGTAAATTCTCGTTCTCTGGCAAAACAAAGGCACAGAGTTCAAAGACTCGAATCACAATCTGGAATTAATTTGCCAATTTCCTGTTCCTTCTTCGTCTTCGTCTTCGTCTTCGTCTTCGTCTTCGTCTTCGTCCTCCACTTCCTTTTTGACTCTCTCCATATTATCACTTCCACTTTGTCTCTTCAACTTCCACCTTGTAAAACCACAATTAAATTTTAAATAAAGAGTTTATTTTTATCATACAATTAAAAATGAAGCCCATAATTTTCTCCCTGGTGTTTATCTTGGCCTCCGTCTTGTCTGTGGTCATGGGACGAGCCCAGCAGACGATAGATGTGGATCAGGATTTGGACTCGGACGTGGAGTCGGATTCAAGCCCCGTTGAATATGGACCCCCCGAACTGTCCATCCACTTGAGTGAGGACCACAACGAGTCGTACGTGCCCCCGGTCCCCACCCAAGGATTCGGAGGTCGAGCCCCCTCCAGCCCCCTGTGGAACTACACCGTTTGTTGGGAGGAGGACGTCCTCTCCTGTCAATCCATTTGTCCCGAGGGATTCTGCGCCAAGGCCGGACCCCAGTCTCTCGACTGCTATTGCCATCAAGTAAATTCATTTAAACCATCGAGATATTATATATTTTCCCCTGTTTTTTTCTATGGTACAAGTGCTAAATTCTGCCATTTCGATTTAAAAGGAGCCAGCCCCGTCATCCTTGTTCTCGTGTGAAAAGGCGGGAACGGTCCTTCCTGGAGATGTCGCCGTTAGTCCGGAAACCGATGGAGATGTCTGTCGAAATGAAGTCGTCGCGGAGAAATTTGGTAAAATTTTATAAAATTTCATAAAATTCAACAAATTCAAAATTTTACTATATTTTTTAGTTTCTCCTGTACACATTTCATTTTTTCTTTGTCGATCAGAAACTCCGGTTGACTACTACGTGTGCATGGACCCCGAGGACTATTTCTACTGTGCTTTTGTAGATCGTCCTTCAAAATAGGTAAAAAGAAATAAATGAGCGGCGTCCAACATGAACATGAAAAACTTGTGATTTATTTATTTTTTTTTGAATAAAAAGTATTTTTATATTTTTCAAAATAAAAACCATCATTTTTTTATTTAGATTTTCAACGAAATCTTTTTTTTTTTACTCATTTATATTTCTCTGCATAGTTTTGGCATGTATTTATTATTTCAATGTTGTGGCTAATACGGTATTGTGCATTTTGGGTTTAGGTTAAAAGTTGGGAAGGTTAAGGTAAGGAAGGAATGAATATAAAATGAATGAGTGAGGAATTGTTCCTTGAAGTAGGAACGAGGCGATGGAGTGAACCTTGAGACGGGATGGAGAGTCCAAAAGGAGCCTTGAGACGGGCAAAATCGGGCCGTGGCAGCCTTCAACTTGGAGTTGAGCTTGAATTTCTGTGCGAGAGAAACGAAAGCTAAAAGCTAGAAGGCTATAGAATATAGAAGTATAGAAGGCGAGAATCGAGAGAGAATGACCCTGGAACTATCGAATTCAATTCACACACACACACACACATACAAAAGCTTCTCTTTTACTATCTTTTACTCTTTATACGCACACGTTCTCCCCTTCTGCTAATACATTAGTCCCTATATGTATAAAACCATAATGCATGGATGGACTAGTCCATTTTTTATTGCTCGTCCTACTTTTTTTTACTTATTTTGCAAGGCAGTCAAGTATTCCATAAAGTTTTGATGTCTAAATAATTTAAAACCCCATTTTTCATACCTTGAGCAAGTTTTACTTTATTTTCTATCATTTTAATATGTTGTGCATTGTACATGAAGAATCCCAATTAAAAAATGAAAGGTTTGCTAATTATTTGGTGGGCAGTTTGGACACCCGTTTTTCCTTAGGCAAACACCTTGAGCATGTTTTTGATAGTAATTCTTCCCCAGAGATTTCTTGCAGATGGAGCAAACATATTTGTCATCATCTAAAAGACAAAAAATGTAGCATTTTTAGCTTTTTAAAAAAATATTGACATTTCCTCAATATTTACATATGAATCATAAAACGAATAGGATTTTTTCCCGCGTACATTTTGTACCTACGTACATACATACATTTGACCCGACCCGGAACGTAGTTAAAGGGAATGGACACTTTGGTTTGGCAACACTCCGTATTCACCTCAATGTGGACGGTGGTGGTTCCTCCGGATTTTTGAGGAGGAGGAGGCGACCTCCTCCTACTGTTTGTCTGATCTACCGTTGAAGATTCTGGGCCCGGACTTTGAGATCTATGCGAAAAAAGAATGATGGAAAATTTCGAAAAATGGAGGCTTTTTTTGAAAAAAGATATGTACATAAATAATATCCAAAACTGCTGTTTTATGTTTTATACTTATGTACATACTTGTCGCCCAGGAGCACTCGAATGCCCATTTTAGCCTCGAGAACCTCCGTCCTCAGCTCCATAATCGCGGCTTCGGTTCTACGTTGTCCACTCTGGATTTCCCCCACCATAAAGTTTGTATGGAGAAAATTATCCAGCTGATGGTCTTTTATGGTGGTCATCAGTTTCTTGGACTCTTCCAGTCCCTTGTTAAATGCTCGGTTCTGCTGGTTCATGTACTCGTCCATTTCCACTCGGGGATTATCCTGTTCCAGCTCACGATTAATACCGAGTCCCGACATAATATTCGCCTTGAAAAAAGGAGTCAAGGAAAACTAAATTTTTAATTCGTGTTGTTTATAATATCTTGAGATTTTTCAAAAAATACCAACGACGAATAATGTGTTCACAAATGTAAAGAGAGAAAAAGGAATAAAATTGAATATTATTATACAAAATAATAAAAATAAAATGAGACCAACTTTAGACGAGCATTTTTCCCCTGTGCTACCGCAAACGAGCTAAAAATAAAAAAAAGACGGCGCTAAACTTATACAGTAAAAAAATTCCATTCCGTATTAATGTAAATATAAATATAATTTTATAAGCTTGTGAAAGGGGAACATTCCAACCCCCAAAAAAGGCAACTAATAAATGCTCAACAATACTTATGATAATGTGCTATACAATGAAAGAAAAGGGTTCAAAAAGAAAAAGAATTCTGTTGTTTGGTCCAAAATTTTAGACTATTTTATACTCAACTCGGCAAGTTAATTTGTTCGAGTTTGTGTATTTTGTATTTTGTTAACTGGATTTTCCGCGGATTTTCAAGGGATAGCGAACATAGCATAATGAAAATCTGTTGTACATATATACAGAAAAGCGAAATAAGTAACTATTCGGCGGTTATTAAATTAGAGGCAGGAATTCGGGATTCCAGATTCCAAACGAAGCGGCGGCCTCATCTGATGAGCTGGGCTGATGTGCATTGAAATTGAAACTCCAGAAAACTCCTTCACATCCCAAAACAAATGAAGAGGATGAATGGATGAAACATGAAACTGGAGGCGAATTTTTGGGATTCCAACGGTTTGCGAAATATTTTATTCCGCTTCTTTATTTTACTCTCCTTCCCTTTATGTACATTGTACATCCTCAACTTGTCAGAGTCGGACAAAAAAATATGGACCAAAAAGAAAGAATCTTTCTCGTTTCAATGTATGCATTTTGTCCGGAATTGTCTAACCTTTGACCCTTGCCTTGTCTTTATATGCACTGAAAGCCTATAATAAAATATGGGGCTCTGATATAGACTCTCCGAAAAAAATGTTGCAGGTTAATGTCAGACCCCAAAAAATGCGGGAGAGAAGACAATATTGAGTTTAATCATCAGCCAACTGCTGACACTCAACAGGGAACAGAAGAGAGACAACAAAATCTCTAAATTTTCGTGCAGAGCTCGTCGTCTAAAATAAGACGACGACGACGACGAGAAACAGACAACAGAGAAATAAAGAAGCAGGGAATATTTAAGAGGTGTAAAATGGAGTGAGAGACAATTCTAATGAGCCCACAAAATGAGAGCCAGTCGACAGCCACGACGGCCATCAAGTCGATTTATTTATTCTCACTCACAACAAAACAACATAAGCAACATAAAACACACAAAAACCAAAGACAAAGACAAAGGCAAAAAATTAACAACGACTATACAAAATATCACAACACACAAAATACAAAACACACCACACTTTACTACTTATAAACTCACAATCAGCTTCGCTCAAGATTTAGATCCACAATTTGAATTACCAATATTTTGATTTTTTTACCCACTGAAAAATTTGAATCTCCTCCCTGATTTTTTGAAACTACCGCCCTCCTCCTTTTTCCTGACCTTTCATTGGCTGCAAAGTGTGATGAATTTTATGCCGATTCCTGGTGAATTGAAATTTTTGAAATTTTTTGATCACACTCCCCATTTTTCAAAATCTCTCAACATACAGTTTTCTCTCTGTTTCTCTTTCTCTTGGAGTGAATTAGAGTTGGGAAATTGGAAGAGATAAAAAGAAGAATAGAATTTAAAATTGAACGGGAAAAAATAATTTGCTCAGGAATTTTCTCTTGACTTGAGTACACAAATCACAAATCGCGAGAAATAGAAAAGGCAGCGAAGTTTGAATGAATAAAAGGTGCAATTAATCAAAACGGCGTCCAATTTAAGCTTTTTGTTCCTTGTTCCTCCTCGCAAATCACACTCGACACTCGAGACTCGACTGTCTCCCTTAACTCATTTATTTATTTCAAATCCAGATGCGCATTTTAACTCGCTTTCAAACCCACAATTAGAAATGCAAAAGCTTTTTATTCTCTTTAATCTTCTCATCACACACATTGCTCTTGTTTTTGATCCGAATTCCCTGGCAAAGCTGCGGCTGTCTTTTTTCTTCGCTTTTAACTGCAGATGATGGCACTTAAAAAATTGTTGGTGTTTAAAGTTTTCCACTTGATTTTCCACAGTAAAATGTTTAAAATTTGGTGTGATTTGAAAGAATTTTGAGAGACTTGAGAAATTTGATGTAGACAAAACATTTTTGGGCAAGTTGGACGCCGCTCGTCCATTTCCATGTGAATTACTTATGGATCGTGCTAAACAGGACTGCCGCTATATAAATATTAAGTATTTGATATTAAGTATTAAGGTTGTAATTTCTGATTAATTAAAATCCCAAACGGATGTTCGAAATGCCCGGCATTTTTCGAATTTCAAAAGTGTACATTGTGCATTGTGCATACTTTAGATTCCTTTTCATCGACAAAAATGTGCATGCAAATTTTTTTTCCTACTTTTTTTGCTTACTTGTGTAAGTATGTAAATAATACACAAATTAAGTTTGGTTTGGCCTCTACAGAATTTCCATATCATATCATAATCCGGGACATTCGGGACATTCCTCGGGGAATTTCGAGCCGCTTGGAATTTGGAATTGACATTAATTTTGAATATTTAAATAGCATCACGTATACGTATCATGTACAAAGTGATACAGATGATGAAAGATTGAATTACGGAGGATTAAATAATCAAATTTATGTACTTACTACTTACACAACATAATTACATACATTGGATTTTGCAGTGAATTTTTGAATGTCAGAGTTTTTTGCACGGGATTAATTAAAAAGCAAAAATTAATTTTAAAAAAGTCTCTAATTTTTACATGGCCTCAACAGTTAAGCATTATTTGCAGGGTAAAAATATGTTTAAAATGCACTAATTGGTGGTTTTTTCGGGTTTTTAGCCTCAACCCGAGTGCAAGTGCAACAAAAAATGCACAGGATTTTGACAAGCCAAGACACAGTCGTCAACATTTCGTCCAACCCTCCAGAGGAAACTTTGTCTTGTGAAATGTTTTACAATGCAGAAAAAAAATAAAATCGGGGCTTCAAATAATATGATGTAGAAAAACTAAATTGAAATGGAATTTTGGCAAGAAAAAAATTAGACGGCGCCCAAGAGCTCAAAATTTGTTGTTGCTCTTGACGATTGTAAGCGGGAGCGAGAATTTTACCAGGATTTTACCAGTGCGACACAATAATAATTGCAATTTTAAGTTGCCTGAGACCCCAAGTTTATCTATTAGTTGTAACCGGCGTCCAACCTTTTCACAGGATTCTCAGTGGAAAACAAGAAGGAAAAATGAACAACAGAACGACAAAAGAGTCCGATGAAAATGAAAAGACCTTCCCCAGGGCTATAAATTCAAAATGAAAAATTAAAATTGTCCTAGTCAACAACCAAACTAACAAGACAAATAAAGTTGTTCCACCAAAAGCTCATGACCGATTCCCGCTGCGATTTTGACATTTGACAAACTGCGTTTGTATCATGAATGTTCAACTGCTGTCTTATTTCATCTCACATCATCATTATTATTAATATGGTCGGCATTGGATTCGATTGAATGAAATACAAACTTTTTTAAACTATAATATTTATTATTTATCTTGTCTTCAATTTGTCTCAATCAAAGACGCCTATTTTGAACTTCCCCCCATTTTTTGATTTTTATGCCTGCCACTTCTTCTTTGTCCTTTTTCTAAATTCAAATGTTTGCACCTAATTTTAAATAGTGCGTTTTCCAATTCCCTCACTAGTCAAATAATATTTACCAATTTACAGACAATTAATGTATGATGTATTAACGAAGAAAACAAAGGACAGATTTTTGTTACCTTTGAGGAATCCAAGAGCAAGAGCAGATCAAAAGCACATTTGTGAATCATGTTCAAGATATTTGATGTGAAACCGCTGAAATTCTTTTCCAGTGGTGTAGAGATTTAGATTGAGAGCTGGAAGCTGGACGAGTTGGTTGAGAAGGGATCAAAGGCTGGATGACTGGATGACTGGCTGTGAATGGGAGGAATAGAAAAAGGGTCTGAATTTACCTTTGCATTCTTGTACCCTCAACTTGTCTAATCTATCAAAGAGCTAAATAGCAGGTAAAATGTAAAAGGTAAACAAGTAAATATAACAATATAATATATTATATTAGGCCACAGTTTAAATAAAACAAAGAGAAATTTTTATGTATGTACTTATGTATGTACTTATGTGCGGCGGCGGGAATGCCCAGTCAAAGACTCTCAAAGAAATCAAAAGATTAATAAATTAACATCATCATTGTGATGATCATATCATGTGATATCAGAGGAAAAGTTAAAAGGTGAAAAGGAAGGATTGAAACTAAATTCTCCATTTGATATGTATACTCGAGTGGAATATTTGGAATTTTAAAGAGTTGCCTCATCTCTAATCTCTATATAAATAGTGTTGACAAAATTGTCGAGATGCATTCTCAATTCTCAACTATTCATTTAGTTGTGCCCTTATTATTATTATTATTATTATTATTGTGTGTTTGTGCAGGCAGAATTTTATGCACATTTTTTCTAGCTACAAAATACCAAGTTTTGCATTTTGCACACAGGAAATTGCAACGTATATGAAGATGAAGAAGAACCACAAGAGAGAAAGAGAGAAACATGTATTTAGAATTGAAGAATGTTTGGAATTTGGATATTTGGAATGTGAATGTATGAGTATGTATGTATGTATTTTATATGAGGAAAGGATGAGCGACAAAATTCATGGAGTCAGCTGCTAAACGTTTTTCTTAAATATTCCACCGCTGCCGCCGCAATGACCCTTTACTTTTACACCTCCTTAAATATTAAGTTCCCATGTACCTACTTGCATCTCCATTCATTCATTCATTCTTTTTTGAATGAGCCTCATATTTTAAACTACTCGTACTCTACTTTTTTCCCTGTGCAAAAATCTGGATCTTCCGTCCCCATGCATTTTACTTTTTTCCGCAGTCAAAAGTGCAAAGTTTGCTTCCAAATTACATACAATTAGAATCCAAGCTCCGACAATGCTACATATTGCAGCTTTTTCCAAAGCAAGCGGCGTCGAAATCCCACAAAGATCTTTTACTTTTTAAACCCCATAGTTTAGCGTGTTGGTCAGATTACATACATATTTTATTATATACATTTTTAATCAGAGGAATTGATACAGGATTCGATAGCGGCTCATTCACAAATATTCCTGTGATATTCCTCTTGCCCAAACACGTAGTTCTCCGGTAACTGAGGATTGAGGATAGAAAACTGGATAATAATGTGCGTGGTGTCACAGGGCAATAAAAAACAAGCGGCTTTTGGCTGCATGGAGGTCCAGTCATCATCATCATCATCAAAAGCTCCGCTCTTTCATCTCTCATACAATTCAAGGCAATATCAACAATCAGCAAAGGAGAACAAGAAAACAAATGGACAATAAACAATAGTACAACAATGAGCTTGGACTTGTGCATTTGTCGTTTACTACAGCTTCGGCTACTATACATTTTTATTTACATACTTGATAATTCTTTTTTTTCCTTCATTAATTCCGCGTAATTCTCTCATTTAAATGCTTCTTGGATTTTTTACACTACCAATCGGTGTATTTTTTTAAAGGCAATAAAAAAAGTCCTGGAAAAAGAAGACGATAAGAATAATTTGAAAAGGAACCTTGACAACCAGAAAACGGGGGAAAAATCAAAAGTGGGTTTGATTGAGACAAATCGATGAGGTCAAGTACTAATAATATTACAAGACAGCCGCAGCAGCTCTGTCTAAATGTCTGGGTCACAGCGGGAGTTTATCTAAAGCTCAGCGATCTTGAGACAAGTTTATTTATTTTATTATTATTTTAAATGCCGACTCAACTTTTCATCTTTAATTTAGCCCGGGGGAAGGTCCCTCCATTTTTCATCAGCTTCTTTCTTTCTATCTTCCTTCCCTTCAAATCAACCGCTACTTTGTGACAGGGTCCATGACAGCCCTTCATCTTTCAATTAAACCCTCATTTGTTCCATTTCATGAGCAGGGATCCGCACACACAGCATACAGGTAAAAGGTAAGCAAATTAATTGAGTTGTAATCTGTCCGTCTGTCTGTCTGTGGCCTGCAATAGTTGGACGCCGCTTTTTGTAGATTCTTTGATTTCCAGACAAACAAAAGTCAGCTTCCGCTGTGTAGTGACTAGTGACGCAAAACTAATAAAACCCACGGGTTTTTGAAACGGGATTTTTGTATATGTTTGAACCGCCTTTTTTCCCTGTACAATAAGCCAAAAGTTGACATGAGCCGTCCATTGGCATTGACGACGTCGTCGTCGTCGTCGTCGTCCCAAATCCCAAACTGCTGTATTTTTCCGCATCGTCTACTCTCTCCCTCCTTCCTGTCAACTCCATTTCATCATCCCCTTAATTTTAAATCTTATTTACTTAGCCTTCATTTACTTTGTGTATTCATGCAAGTGCATGAAACTATCAAATAAAAATGTTGCTTTAACACATTCCCCCAGTCAAAATTTCCCCGGAGCAGAGGGTTGGCCCAAAAACCAAAAAAACCAAAATATGACGCCTGTCAACCCACAAATGTCCTCTTTTTACAGTTAAATTATTTTGACGACGCGAGGACGAGTTGAGGCCAACAACAGTGTTAAAAAACGCCAATTAGTGCATTTTATCACCCCAGAAATTCACACAAGGATCGAGGCCAATAAAAAAACCCGGGGTTTTTATGCAGTTTTTAAAATTGTGCATGCCCAAAAATCATAAAAATATGCATTTGAGTCCGATTCTTTAATCCCGCTTTTTTTCAAGCAGTATTCTCTAATTTCAAAAGTATGCAAATGCAAAATTAATGAGAATTCCAAGCGCGTCAAAAAATTCACGCAGGAATTTATTTGGGCTAATGTACATAGTACATATTATACATATTATACAACATGAAACAAAGACGAAAGGCAAAAGACACGCGAAAAAATTCGCAAGTGCATTTTCGTTTCTCCACACAAAAAATTAGGAATTCAAAGTGAGACGAGAGTGAATTTGCTCGAAAAAATGTCGGGCATTCGGAGCATCCAATTGAGATTTTAATTAATTGGAAATTACAGCCTTGATAAATTGTCATTAAATAGATTAAAAAACTGTTTGCGCAGAAATAGTTGCAAAAAATTTTAAACGGAGAATTTGTTAATATACACTCAAGATTTTCTTTTGTGAGTTGAACTGCAAACTGCAAAGATAAAATATGTAAAAAACGAGAGTTTATTTATTTAAATGCGTATCTGGATTGAAATAAATAAAAAATGAGCAAAATCCGACTCTGATTTTTCGTCTGCCAACAAAAGGAGCTCCGTTTTGATGAATCCCCGATTTTACCCGGCCTTTCTCTCTCCTTGTGATTTGTGGATACATGTACTGCGATATGGAAAATTCTAAATTTTGATCCGAAACTGTAATTTTCCATGTATTTGTGTATTACTTATTAGCCAAAGGGAGGGAAAAAACAAGAGGAGGGCGTTCATTTCAAAATTTCTGGGAGGAGAATCCGATTTCGGATTTGAGTTTTGCTCCTTGTACTTAAAATGTTTAGATAGTGTGAAGTGTGAATGTTAATTTCGAGAGTACATATTTTCAATTGTCTTTTGTCTTTTGTACTCTGTGTTTTATTTTGCTGCCTGATTTTTGTCGTCGTTGTTAATTTTTTGCCGTTGTTTTGTATATAAGTGTGTGTGTGTGTGTGTAGTGTGTAAAAAGGGGAATAAATCGACTTGATGGCCGTCGTGGCTGTCGACTGGCTCTCATTTTGTGGGCTCATTAGAATTGTCTCTCACTCCATTTTACACGTCTTCGTTTTCTTCTGTTTCTTCTTCTTCTCGTCTTATTTTAGACGACGAGCTGAATTATCAACCTTTTCTACCGTGCACATTGAAAACCTAGAGAATTGTTCCATTGTCTGTTTCTCTCTCTTCTTTCGCTTCTCTTCATGTTGGCTGTCAAGAGTTTGGAGGTGACTGCATGATTACGCTCAATTTTGTCGTCTCTCTCTCTCGAGTCTACTTTATACGTCTTCTCTCCACTCCTTGAAAAACAGAACCTGCATTCGGTTTTTCCGGGAGCCGACAAACCCCGAAAAAAACTAGACTATACCCGGCTCGCATTCATCTGCATCTGCATCTGCATAGACACTTATTATAGACTTTTCTATGCCCGGATAATACATTTCTATAATACTAAAGAATTAGGACTAAAAACAACCCAGAGAGCCAAAAAAAACTGCAAGATTTCGACGCCGCTCATGAAACCTACAGCGAAAAAGAGTCGTGGGTCAGCCTGGACTGGATGGGAATTTGACTAGGTTAGACTATTTTCTCTATACATATTACAGATTATTTGTGCGTACAGTTTTAGTTGCGGTTTTTTGTGTAAGTATTTACTTTGTATTGTATATTGTATATTATATAGTTAAATAGTAACTGAATAGCTGATTTACTCTCTTTCATTCCCGCTCTTTGTTGTTGTTGTTCCTTGTATCTTTTTTCCTGTTCTCTTCTTCTTTTTATCTCTCTCTCATCTCTTTTATCTCCATTCTGACAAGTTGAGGATGAGGATGAGGATGAGAAGAAGAAGGAGCGGAATAAAATATTTCGCAAACCGTTGGAATCTCAAAAATTCGCATCCAGTTTCATGTTTCATTCATCCTCTTCATTTGTTCGCCTTTCTTCTCTTTGTTGTGTTTTGTGAGTGAGCATGTTAATAGTGAATATGTACAATGTACAGAGTATCGTC
>JAQIVE010006242.1:0-11780 GCA_034698285.1 Sminthurinus bimaculatus | reverse complement strand
GTCTGTTTCACCTAGGGTGCAGATGTCAAAAATGTCATTATGCTTTTTATGCGTTTTATGCTTTTTGCACGCCCTACAAATTATACACATAATGCATGGTTGTTTCATATTGCGTCTTCCGTTTTCTGTGTGTGTGTATACGATGTGCAGGTAAACATTTACATTTTACATTACATTATCTGCATAATATTTATTTCTATATTGTTGGCTTCACCTTTCCCAGCGGCTTAGTATGTATAAGGTATACCTTCTAAAGTATTTACAAATTAACTATGGAACGGTGACAGAATCCAACGAACTTTTATCACTTCCTCCACTGGTTCGTTTACACTATCTTTAATGTTCAAAATTCATATGCACGGAATTTTCTAGTCTTGGCTTATGTATCTTTGAATTCGGGCATGCGGGTATTTTGATAATGCTGTCGCTATTATCATATAATTGTAGTTGCATTATAATATTTTACATTACTATGATAACAATAATTATTTCACGATACTATTTCAACGACCGCAAGCAACCCACGGCAACTGTTGAAATGTTTTTAGTGTGTATATACATGATACATGATGATTGGAACTCTCATTGAAACACGGTAAATACATATAGCATAGTAAATAGTAAATAGATACTCTATGTTCTCTATCCTGGACACTGTACTGTACATGCATACACACTTGCTTACGTGATAGGTGGTGATTTGATGATAGAAGGAATTAACATGGAGTAAGAAGAAAAGTTACTGGAGAAGACAAAAAAATCTCAGGCTCGATGAAAAATATTTATCTATAATAATTTATTAAAAAGGTATGTATGTATAGTACCTACCTACCTATACATTAATAGTGTATGTATATTATGTGTAGTTAAAATCGTTAAAATTAGATGATGAGTATGAGTTGTCTGTAAATATGCTTCAGACTTCAGACTATAAAGTTACTTATTGTGTATACACTATACACATACTTACACAGCAAATCAGTTTTCAGTCTTCAGTTGTTTTCTCTGGTGAGACTCTTTTTTCTTATACCATGGACGTACATATATGTATACCATATTATGGCAATAATACTATAATAAGATACTTACAGTCATACCACAGAATACAGATTGAGGAAGAAAAAAGTTTCTTCTTGCCGTGAGAAATCTCATTGTATTTTTTCCTACGTCGACTTTATGTAAAATAGTTGATGGAAAAATGTGGAACTTGAACGTAGATAGAGAAAGAGAGCGAGAGAGTTTTTATTTTAAAAAGAAAGAGACGACCACTGAAACTGATAATGTATAAGATATTTCGTGATACACAAGTACACAGTCTCCTTTAAGAAACATTGGCAAGAGAAGAAGTACAAAAGTGTGTGTACATGCTGATGGAAAAGAAGAATGGACAGTAAAAATAAGAATTTATTTTTTTTTCTTTTACCCTCTTCATTTTTTATGTAGATTTTTTTGTTGGAGCAACTTGCTTCAAGCTTCAAGCTTGAAAGACCTTCTTTCGTATAGTGTAAGATGTAAGAGCTTCTTTTCTCTTTATCGTATAGGGTACACAGTACACACTACACACTTAACTACAGACTTAAACACGCAGTTGTTTTTACTTTCTTACCTGTACATATACGCCATCATAATAATATTATTATTATTACCAAGTTTTGTAGACTGGCAACTGGCAATCAAGGTGAACTATATAAAATGTGTAATACAGATCAGAATGTACAATACAAGGAACAAAGAAGAAGAACAGAACAACAAGACTATAGATAAACGTTGAAATGCTTGATGAAAATTTTTCGGTGGGAACAATATATTATGGGATTTGAAGGAAACTATTGTTAAAACTATTATTACACATGAATAAGATATAGGACACCTATATTTAATTCTTGCATTATTATTACCATTGTTGTGATATTATAATAATATTATTATATATTATATACAAAATATTTAATATATTGTTGATTGATCGGGTTTGCTAGCTGTGTGTTGTGTACTTACCATAATAATATATTATGTATAGATACAGATTATGTACTGCATAAAAAAAAGAATGTGCGTCCAAGTGCAAAGTGTCGTCGATCAGGCAGCAGGTATCATCATATTATTTTCTGCACAAAGCAAAGTAAAATTATTAAATATCTGTAAAATGTGCACTTATGTACCATGTTTTATCGTATTATGAACCTTTTGGAATTAGTTCCTTTACTAATGTTTAGTGTATTTAAGGAAAACTCTGTCCGTACTAATCGTCGTTTTTACTTCAAGTGTTTGGTTATTTAGACTTTAGACACAGAATATCAGAGTTAGCATTGCACCATATACTCAGAGAGTATATTATGGTTAGTTCGCAGATCCGAAATTCTACTCATCAGAATTTTGGACGCGGCGAAGGATAAAATTCCGCTACTACTTTTTCCAAATCCATACGCCACATTTGTAATATTTTTATTTGGGTTGATTAGGTTAAGATTTTTACATGGTTTAGCAAAAAAAACTGTTAAACAAGTAAGTACAACACAGCATTATGGGAAAAGTTTAAAAATTTTAACCTAATTAACCTAAATAAAATACTTCAAGTAAGAGTTTGGTTTGTGAAAAAGTGGTGGAGTTTTTTTTATCCTCTCCAATTTTAGATGTGCGAGCTGACTACTTAAGAATATAATAATGGATTATGTAGTCAATAAGCAGATCCGAAATTAGAGCTCTTATTTCGGAACCTGCTTATGTTAAAACCACACCACCACTTTTTGCTAAATCCGTACCCCCCACTTGTAATATTTTTAATTTGGGTTAAACTAAGTTAAAATTTTTACTTTTTATAGTCAATAAAACTTTTAAACAAGCTTATAAAGATTTTAGTATTGATTGTGTTTAAATATTTCAATCAAAATGACCCAAAAAATATTATTATTTAAGTTTGATCGGTGGGAGGTTTGGTTTAGGAAAAAGTGATGATTTTCTTTAGCCTCACCAATTTGCAATGTGCTTACTAACCATAGACTCATTGAGGCTATGGTGTAAGGCTAACTATGGATTATGGATTACATGATAATGGATAATATTATAGTATCTTCTATAACTCTATAACGCAAAACGGAACAAACGGTAAGCAAGTATTTCACACTTTGTACTTGTTACATATAATAATATGTGAAGCCACTAGCTAAAATAGCACGGTGAGGTATTCCGGTCTAAAGTTTCCCGCCCTTAATTTATTACATTATAAATTTAAACTTCCATGCATGTAGATTTTAGCCCTATTTTACATTTTTTTCTAAGACATCCAGTTTTACCACAAACTGGATTCAAAAATGATGAATTTTTATCAAAATTTGAACTTCGCGCGCAATATCTCATGATCATGTGGTCATTCGATCGAGATATTGGTACCACCGAATTTCCAAGGTGTCAATGCACAAACCCTGAAAGTTTCACCCGGATCGGAGACAAACGACCTCAACATGTTACTCGTTAGTTTAGTTTAGAACAAATCAATTAATAATTAATGTTTACTATTTTAATATGTACCTATCAGTATTCCCTTTGTTTGATAACTAGATTATATGCAGTAATATATTATGTCATACGGATTCAAAATATGAACATGAATAATATAATATATTTAATATTTAAGGACTCGACAAAGGTCATACAAAATTATACCCTATAGAAATTGTAACACAATGTTTTACCCATGAACTTTAGTTAAATGTTTGTATTAAAAAACTTGAATGTTAGATTCTTTCTATACCGTAATAATATTATTATGTTATACTTTATGTTTAATATGTAATGTATCGCAGTTATATTGTATAGGTAATAGTAATACATTGTCGTGCATGATAACTTTTGACATGATTATTATAATTTATAGTACAACGGTTGCTATTTTTTCCAGTGGTCCTAATTATGCTTCATAGTGTGTTTCGTGTGTTAGTGCTGTTGTTTTCTTGTTACTTTTTGAGTGTAAGATCTTTTGAAAAAGTTCCTTTTGACTTTCAATTATTATAAAAGTAAGAGGTCATTTAATGTTAAAAATTTCAACCTGTTCAAAGTTATTATGTGTAGACAGAAAGAAAAAGTAATGATGATAAAAGAAATTTTTTTTGAGGAGGTTGGTATGTGTGTATTTTGTAAGTCTCTCAACCAGTGGTTGTTGCTTAAGCTAAAATACATCGTTCTCTTGCTCAACAAGAATACAAAGCTCAACTTTTTATTTCTTTTTCTTTGCCTTCGTTCATTTTAGATTTTTTTTGGCCGTATACCATTGGATTCTTTCCACGCTAAACGTGTTATTAAAGTTAGAGAAGGAGAGAGAGAGAGAGAGAGTGAGAGATACTAGAATAATAAGAAAAAAAACTATAGAAAAATCTTACATGCATTTACACACACACACACACACACATAAATTCAGACTAATATACAAAACACAAACATCATCATGTTGTTCCCATGTGTGTGTAAAGCTGGAGTTAATCCGAAGATCGCAGAGTATGGTATTAAAAAAGATGGGAGCAAGAGAGTAAGAAAAAAGATATAGCACAGTCAAGATACGACATGCTGCATGGTACAAGATACAAGTTGTGTTATTTATTCCTTCTAAGGCCCGTTTTCTATAACGTGTATTGAACCATCGCTTTGTTTTTATTTATACACACTGATATTTTAAAAATCAACAAAAATGTTTAACTTTAATTTCAAAGACAAAGAATTATTGTCATAACTATGAGTCACAAATCATCGCATAGCATTTATATATATATATATATATTGTAGATATTGTAGCCACCCAATGCTAAATCAATTTGAAATGACTAAATAGAATGGTTGAATGCAAGTTATGGAAAAAAGGCCTAATAGGGATGTTGATATTCAAAGTGTTGGATCATTTCTTCTAACATCCATCAGTCTATCTATCAGTACTCTTCTTATTTCTCTTCTCAAGATCAAGTTGTGCTCAACATTTGAGAATCAAAGAATGTTGATGCTTTTCAAAGCCAGAAAAAAAATTATTCAGCTCCAAACACACATTGAACAACCTTATACGTTCACGTTTTGTGCTCTGCGGGTATTGTATGAATTAGAAAGAACGCCAAGCGTCTTGTTCTTTCTTGTCTCTTTAAGTTTCTTCCTTCATATGCAATAGTCATTTAAATTTAGAAATCTTCCAGTCTGTCATTTACAAAATAGGAGGGAAAAAATCTTTGGCAGTGTTCGGCATTCGGCACTTTTTGTTGCTTTTTCCAAGCGTGTAAACATCAACAATAATAAGGGAGTATAGTGAGAAGTGAGAATGTTATTTTTTTCATTTTAATTTTATTCCCGTCTCTTCCTCCCAGTTCGTATCTCTAGATGTATGTGGTGCTCTATCATGCATAAAGTTAATGCTTAAGTATGGGATTCTATTGAGTATAAAAGATTTCAGTTTTGTGTATTATAATATGGACGTATATTGTACATGCATGTGTAAGAAGAAAATTACTTAAGTTCATCTCAAGTATAGTTTTCACTTAAATTTGATTTGTCGCCTCCAGTGTATAACATTTCTTGCATATTTAATTTGTCTTGTTTTTATACCATATTTCTACATGGTTCTTTGAAACAAAACAAAAAATTATCTTTTTGTACATGTGCGGCTTTCGTTACCTACTATGTTTTTGATACCTTCTTGAATCAATGTTATCCTCATATATATATATATATATATAGGACATGAGTCCCTACTTAGCCGTGACAAAAAAACAAGAAAATGTTATTTCTGTTTACGTAGTGTTATGTTATCCTTCTAGAAATATGATATCTTAACTAGCAATGTCAGTCAGCTTCAGCTTACGTAAGTGTGCATTTACAATCATTCATCCTCCATGCTACATATAAATTATACATAAGACATATATATACTTAATAATATGTCTTTTGAGTTCAGTGTAGGAAACTCCGGTGTGCTTGATATTGACGTGAATAGATAGAATGCAAGTGTTGAGAAGGAAACGAAGTGTGATCAGTTTGTTTTGAGGATCATGTGTATGTATGATGTATATAGGTACATGTATTGTGTTTGTGAAGTCGAAGTTAAGAGGAAGAAAAAAGTTTCAAAATTTTTCTCGTTCCAATTTTGACAAAGATCCATGTACACATAGAATGTCATTCTGATGGAAATAGTTTGTATTTATTATTATAGAACCTAACTCTAGAAAGTTTTTATCCTTTTATTTCATCTCTGTATGTATTATCTGTATGGATAGTGTTTAATATGTTACGTTTTTTGTGGTACACAGTAGATGATACTTGATGAAGTTTTTTCTACATCTCTTGAAAATTCAAATTGGTATTTAACGATAGTAAATAGTGTTTCCATATAGCTTTCTTTCTTCTCTTGTCTTTTTCCTTGCCTTCTCTATATACCTTATAATAAGTGCAATAAAAATAAATTGTGTGGGGTAGAATACGGAATGCCGATACACTCGACTCACAACCGTTGTACATATATATTTTATATTATATCTTTTAGGTATGTAATATATAATATACATAATATAAGTAGTATAATGTACAAGAAAGATGATTATTTTTTATGTGTAAATATGTAGGTATCTTTTGGGGATAAGAGGGAGCACATGTACCACATCAAAGTATGCCTGTTCTCTCTTCTCTGGACATGCATAGTAAAGAGTGAGAGAGACAATGCAATACGATGGTATTATTGTTACAGATATTTTAATGCATGATACATAATAAGAGTGATATGTAATAATCTGTAACATTGTTGAGGGTTTGCTAAGGGATGAAATAATAATGATGATATGTTAGGCTCACTATTTTGTATACTTATATAGTTTAATATGCCCTCACGCTATTACCGTGTATCACTAGTGTACCGCATCACCATTCCTGTATTTTATATCGATGATATATACAAAAAAAAACACCAAGAAACCTTCCAACATACTTAAATATCTGTTCTACACACATATATGTAGGCATATATTATATAAATTACTTTACATACTGTACTTGTACATATCTGTTTATGTAAGTCGTTTGATAATCTTCAACTATTGTGTCTCGTTTGTTTTGATGCATGTATGTACAAATACTTGTAATATAAGAAGTACATTAATGTGTACTGGATGATACAACTCGAGCACTCTTTCAATCTTCAGACCAAATATGCCCTTATATATATCCCCATGCATTAATATGTCCAAGTACATGTTGATGTTAGAAAGAGTGAGTAAAAACGAATAAAAAATCACAGATTTTTTTCTTGGACCTACAAGGAAAGATTTTTTATCTTTTTTATTCTAGTCTCTTTCTCTCTCTTTTTCTCTCTCTCTCTCTCTCTCTTATGCTCATTCCTTCGTGAGTTGCCTTGCCTTTCAACTTCTTCCTTCGTCGTTTTCTTACAATTTTTTTCAGCTCTCTCTCTCTCTCTCTCTCTCTCTCTCTCTCTCTGAATTACTACTTCACTTTGCCTCTCCAGAGCCAAGTAAAGTTTCATATTATATGTCTTACACATACACGCTACACACTACACACGATAAACAGTGTGTATTACACACTCATCGTTCATACGCTATCTCGCTTATACTCACACTCATGTATAAGTGTACAAGCAGATAAAACTTACGGTGTATGTGCAGTGTGTATTGTGGTGTACATTGTACACATAGTATTTGGCATTAGGTAGTAGAGGTTCATGTTACTTTCCTGACGAATTTTGACTTGATCGCTCGCATCCACTGGCATTCTCTCGGTGTGGCACGCCAGCATCACACGTTCTCTGCCTTTTTTGATTCTTGTTATTGTGTACAGTTTTTTCAGGGGGAGAGAGTCCACACGTGCAATATTTTACGCACAATTTTCTCCTTTCTATACAAGTGCATTTGGTTGTGGAAGATATTGTTGTTATAAAGTTAGTTACTTTTTCATTTTTTTTAAATATCAAAATATATATAAGATATAAGTTTTGACCGACAGATTTGACCGTAGTACGTCTTGTCAATCAAAGTTTAAGAGAGACAGAGAATGAAAAAAATATGACCAAAGAAATTGTCATAATTCTAATGATAAGGGAATCAAGAATAAATTGCAACGCAAGCCATTATAGTGAGTGAATTTATTGGTGTTTGTGGGTTTTTATTTTTAAATACAGAAATCATTGTGCTGGATCTCTATCGCATTTATAGTGTTACAATATTTTTTGATTAATCATCATTACTTCTGTAAAATTAAAATTAATACTTGTGTATGATTTTGTGAAAGTGAATGCTAAAAGCGACATAAATTAATAAAAATAAACCTATCAGTTAATTCTGGAATATTATGAATAAACTTGGATTTGGTTTTGGAAATAAAGGACGCGATCAAGATCGGATAAAATATGATGGTGGGTATCATAATGAACAATCTCCGAGTCCTATTAGTGCCGATGAAATGACCAATTATAGTAACCAAAATAATAACAGTAGTATTATGAATAAATCCTCTCATGATGTGAACTCTTCCTCTGCATCAACCTACTGCTCCTCGCCGGGTGGAAATAGTGTCGGTGGGAATTCAAAGGGAACGAAAAATATTGGTGTTGGTGCAAATCTAAATACAAATAATAATAACAATAATCCTGTCGCGAGACAAATTAGACTGGGAAATAGCAGTAGTAGCAATAGTAGTAATTTCCAAGGACAAGCCACCTCCGGAATGGTTTCAAGAGCTTTACCTCCGTCAGTTTCCCCTGCAAGTGAGTTTTATATTCCTTATTTTTATCATGTTTAAAATGTAAAATGTTTTTAGCCGTTAAACGAACTGAAAAAATACCATTACCTTATGTGTAGATTTTAAATAAAAAATACTTTAACGTTTATCATTGATAGTCGGTACGTATCTTTCCATCTGTCGATATCGTCTCGTAAAAGTATGCGTGTGACTGCTTTTTGATGCCTGCTAGCAGTGGTTTGTGAAAAAAAAACATTTAATAGTGTAGGCAATGACGTCTTGTACTTTGATACCTACATATGTACGTAAATTACATGGGATTAAATGATTTTCGCAATATTTAAGTACACGTTACTAATGTGCATTTTTTGCCCAAGTTTTTCCCTGGGATTTTATGATGCTAAAAAATGTGAATTTCAAATTAAATGAAAATAATGTGTTAAATATATTGCGCAGTATAGAGTATATTGGGTTGGGTTTATAAAGTCCCTTCAACCTACAAGAAATAATGCTTAAAAGACGACTGATTGTAATTATTTTGTATTGGCTATTTTGGTAACAATATATTAGCTGCCTACTGTTTACTGCTCTTTAGACGGTTGTTTCATTTCCAAGGCCGGAAATTTTGGAAAGAGTTTAACCACGTGCATTGAAAGGGAATTGGTTAAGAACCCTTTACAGTTTCTTGGCTCTAAAGAATTGCATCTTTATTGGCAATTGAATATTGAAGTAAATATTAAACAATCTAGGGTAAGTCTAGATTTGACAAGAAACTTTTTTCATCGCCTTCACTTTTGGACGATGGTACACGCTACAGACATTGTAATTTATGAAGTGCAAAATCCTTCAAAAAGGTGACAACAACTAGAGCTTTTAAACAGCTGTAACCGGCAACACATTCAATTTATGCCCTTTGGAACGAATATTCCAACAGTATAAATGTAAAATATTAGACGAACAAATCAACTGGTGAACATTCGTCTTTGTCGTATGCAAATGTTTGATGGCATAAAAGCAAAGCATGGAAGACTATATAAACGAGTAGTCCGCTTTGTAAGTACTTTCATTAGCGTATATGCATGTACTTTAAAGCAATAATTATTACGCTAATTAAGATTTCAAGGTCATTTTTATGTACGACAAAATATTCAATAATATTTCCCCAGATTCAGTTTTGCTTATTTTCCCTGTTGTTACGCTAAGAAAGAAATTTTTCACATAATTCAACAATTCAAGATGATCGGAACATAAAAAGAAGGAAAGGGGAAAAAATTACAGCATTGTTAACTAGCTAACTAGTTTTTATTGTATAGCCTCTTAGAGTGATGATAATAATTATTGATACTGCGTTGCATCAATATGCATTGATTACGCGTTTCATGAATGAGCGATATACTAGGTATATGGTTTGTACAAATAATATTATTTATGTGTCTAAACGCATAAATATTAAGTCTATTAGTTTTTAAATGTCATTTTTGAAAAAAAAAGCTCCACGAGAATTTTCTACTGTTAACCGAATAGGTAATTATCCTTCAAAAACACCATATTTTACTATCATTTGTTATTTGTTATTATTAATTTTTCAACAACAAGTAGTAATATCTGAGAAAATATTTGTTCAGTTTTTTTTCTATCGTAAAACTTAAAAACGATGAACAGTTCTCAAGAAGCAAGCTTCTCGTTGTAACACATGAGGAAAAAAATGAGAGAGCGAATGCAGGAGGGATATAAAGAATTTCCTCTCCTTATCATTTGTAGGCATTAAATTTTCTAGATTTTTTAATTTGAACTTATTACCCAACCAATGTACTATATTAGAAGCGCAATCAAAGTTGAACATGTGAGAAACCGAAACTACCTAAAAGAGTTAATCAGGCCTCGTATTTTTACGTTGGACTGCGTTTACTGTCCACATTTTCCTACCTTTTGTATTCCACTATCCTTCACCAAGTTATGACTTTTAGCATAATACGTATATGTACTTCATAATACATTGAGAAAATGCATAGTGTAGTGAAGGTCGTTTGACATGCGTGCGATGCGAACACACAAGAAAATTGCATGTTTGCTGTTAATGTTTATGCAATTCTTACCTCGTTGTTTTGCAATGTTTTTAATTTTAAATAGTGATAATAAATGTAACCATGTTGTGCTATTTTTTCAAGTACTACCCGAAATAATCCAGCAACAACAACAGTCTCAACTGATGAGTCGGTCCATGAGTTTGTCAACCTCGCCTGGACTCCCCTCGACGAAATCCGAACCTCCGAGTGCAAACAAAATAGTCAGCCAAAATATCAATGGAACTCGTGAGTTGGATTTTTCTTGCTATTATCTTATTAATTAATATAGTTCCACGGCATTCGCAATTTACATGCTTTATAGCCAATGGGCAATTTGCATATAGACATATAGGCATAACTAGCATAAAGAAGATTTACTGACCGTCTAGATACTAGATACACATTATTAATAATTTGAATATCTCTTTTAATTTGGTTCTAATTTTTTAATAACTATGATAACAGTATTATAAATCTATCCTATTAAATAAACGGTTCAAAGTATTTGAATGAGGAGAGACATAGAGATAGTCGGTTAGAAACATTTGCATATCCGCTGACATTAAAGTTGACTTTACAATTTTGTCTTTTACTTCGGTACATAATAACTGACTAAATAGCTATACTGAAGGAGTAAAGATACATCGATAAGTACACTAAATAGTAATAATATGTACACATATTATTCACCGCAGCATTTAAATGATTCTGTAGTACTTTATGAAGATAAGTGTGTGTAGATTCCATCCTCGGCAAAAGTATTTATATTGCTATTCAAATGACGAATGTTATGAATGATGCTGGATTTATACTTTGCTCTTGTTCATCATCTTGCTTTGCTTTTCATTTTGCTTTCATGCGACAATACTTTGCGCAATTTAGAGTGTACTGGGGGAAAAAACTTTAGCGTCCTTTTAATTTCCTCTTGCTTTCCTCTCATTTAGAATTGAGGAAGCTAAAAATCAAAATCTTAACACAAAGTAAATGTTTAAAGTAAAC